>CAUYRH010139729.1:0-75971 GCA_963574655.1 Perodicticus potto
ATATTTGGAAGAGAGAAAGATGAGTACAATATCTTTGAAAAAGGTAATAAGAATAGCATGGAACAGAAAATATAAGATTTGTCAACCTTACCCAAAAATGAAGAGTTATTCCTAGACATGTTCAATTTTCAGGAGGATACTGCAAAAGAACTCAGATCAAAGAAGACACAAAAGGCTGTTTGATTTTAGAAAACCCCAGCATCATTGTCAGAATTTGAGCATCATCAGTGACAGTAATGGAGAAAATGTTTGTCTAAAGAAATAGGTGGCTAATTGAAATTTTTACTAAGGTGTCCTAAAGGCACTAGTGAAGAGAATAGTCCTCAGAGTGCCAAGGAACATAAAAAGTCACCGCACATACAAATGGGGAAGATGAATATTCAAGCCGATAAATGAATAAATTAAAACAGCAATCTGCATTTTCAGAAAAGGAAAAAGGACATTTCAGTAGAGAAAAGGCAGTACAAAGACCCTAAGTGGGAATACATTCCCAGAGTTCCAGAAGCATGAAGACCAGTGGCCTACAGAGTGGTACTTTAGAGACAATGATATTAAAACAGGAGAGAGCTTAGATCATGTCCAAATAAAACAGGGTAAAGAGCTGGGGATTTGCTTTAGCATTATGGGAATCTGTTGAATGATTTTAATTATAATTATGGCATAATATGGTATAATATTAAAAAATAGTAAGATACTATATGAGAATGCTCAGAGTGGGGAAAGGGTAGAGTGAGGGAGACCAGTGAGGAGTCTGCTATAGAAGTTCAGATGAAAAATAATTAAGTGTTAAATTAGTGCTTAGCCCTGGATATTGAAAAAGAGGGGTATGTTTTGGAGATAATACTACAGAACATGCTAATTTACTTACATATTAGGGTGGCAGTAAGGAATAGAATCCTGGATAATTCTTAAATATGAAGCTTTCACAACATAGAAGATAATTGTTTCATTTTCTGAGACAGAGAGGCCTGAGGGAGGATAATAATTTAAGCTGGGTATTAGGCATCAAAGGTGATGTATAACTAGACAGTAAGATGTATTAGTTTAAGCTCAGTAATAGTCTGAGTTGTCAAAAAGTCATTTCATATAAATGGTGTTGATCGTTGTGATAATTAAACCACTCACTAAGGGAGAGCACGGAGACAGAGAGGGGAGAAGTTGCTTAAATGAGTCATTGGGGTGAACAGTGTTAGGCATTGCATTCTTTCTAGTTTGAAACTATAAAAAAAATCCACACAAACTTACTGCTTAAACAAAACAACACAAATGTATTATCTTAATATTTTGGAAGGTACAAATCCAAAGTGTTTCTGTGGGGCTTTAGGAGGCTGTAAGAGAGATTTCATTTCTCTGCATTTTGCAACTTCCTAAGTCTGACCTCTTAGTTCTTGACCCTCTGTTATTCCAACCTTTGGTGATGTCACTGAAACGCTTCCTCTGACTCTTAGGCTACTGTTTCTTTTACTTAATAGGTGTCTTGTAATTACCCTGGGCTCGACTGGATAAGCCAAGATAATCTTTCCATCTCAAGATCCTTAACATAATCCCATATGCAAAGAAATTTTGCCATGTCACATATTCACAGGTTCCAGGAATTAAGAAGTGGACATCTGTGCAAGGTCATTATTTTGCCTACCACAAGCAGGTAGTAGAACCTGGATTCGATTGAAGAGACTATGTCTTCAGAGCCTATATTGCAGAGACTTTCTGGATATCAATTAGCCTTGGACATGACTGTGGAGGGAAGAATATTGTTTAGAAAATAATGTGCTAAGATAGAGAATTAAATTTATAAATATTTTAACATGAATAAAATATTAAAGATCACTTAAACTGGAGTATCCTGCAATTCTTGTGCAATTCTTATACATATAAAGGAATAATTAAATCAGTTTGATGGTCAGTAATTAGTGGTAAAGCTAGGACTTAAATCCAGACTGCTTTTATATGCAATCCCTTGTACTTCCCTCTCCACAATTTAACCTGATTTGTAGTAGACATGTTGATTGAAGACTATCTTTCGCAGGACTGCTTGGATTGGAGTTCTGGATCCTTCACTTATGAGATGCATGACTTTCTGTCTTCTCTCTCTTGAATGTCTCCACCTGCCATGGAAAATGATAGTCGTGCCTCTCTCTATTCGTGTGCTTATCAGACAGCCCAAGTTCCTGAGGGAGAAAAGGACCAATGGGAGTGTTATCTAGTATGGGATTCATTCTGTAGATTAGACCTACAACGTTGTGGTGCTCCTTGAATTTCCTTACATCAATTGCTATTTTATTGAGACAATGGCACCATTTTTGGCTAACTTATGAGGAGAAACAGCACGTACTAATTCTAACCTGAGAAAGGAAAGGGCTATCTTGACACACACGCCATACCTTTTCCGTAGATTTTGTGTCTATCTATAAGGGTCTGGTGCCAAGAATACAAAATGGCAAGAGCCTGAAAGAGAAATCCCAGTTTTCTCTGTCATCTTTTGTGTGAGAATGTTTTTTGTTTTTTTTGCCTTAAGTCCCGGTGATATCTTGTTTTTTTTTTATTATCACAATATATGTTGGCATATTTCTAATGCAAAAATGGTGAAATATTAGCAATTTCACATGTTGCAAGTTAGCAGTAAATTCAGATAAATGTAACATATTACTAAGAATTATTGTAAGTGGGTATTTAGCATAATAAAATACTATTGTAATCAGTGTACTATTAACTGTGAAATTGGTTGCATTTAGCTAATAATATTTTGGTTCCACAAACATGAATCTTAAAATTATTATTTACTTATTTAGGTACTTTTAAAAAGAAATGCAAAAAGATGAAAAGAAGAGAAAGCACCCTTAAATAAAAATGATTACTGTACATTATTGTAAAATCATGCAGAAGACCCAAATTTATAACTGCTTTTCCAGTGCGTTTTTCCCAAAAGATTTTGGTTTATAATATAAATAGAGGAAAACAAATATTCCCAATGATGGTGCAGGGAACTCTAGTCCCCATTTTTCTCTGCCATAATATTTCATAATACCTCTCTCCACATTACAAAGATAGAATTATCCTAGAGGAACTTTCTAGGAGGAAACAATGATAGAAAATAAAAGGTTGCAAAGTGCCTTTGAAACCATCTGACAGAATGTCCTTGCTATTTGAAGCCCATATTCTTGGTACAGCATTGCTACCAAGTGGCTATCCAGCATATAGTTATTTCAGGAACCTGAAGCTTACTGGCTGTGAAAAAAACATTTTTTATTCTCCTTCTGGTCACCTAAATCTTTAGAAAATTCTCCATTACTGAACATTTGATTTATTTTATTCTGTGCCCATAGGTTCTGTTTCTACTCCTTATGATACATAGAACGAGTTAATTATTTTTCATTGTTTCTGGAGGCAGAAGAGAAATAATATGTGTGTCTATGTCTCTCACAAACTAAAACCAATATATAAGCACGGTTTCATATAATTTAGCCTTGAATTAAAAAGTTCCATGCAAAACTCAACTGATCTTTTCACTTACCAGCTAATTAGAAGGACGAATTTGTTATAATAATCTTCCACTAACAGAATTACAATTGCAATTGCCTTTTAGAAAATACGAAAATATTTCACAGTTTTAATGAGTTAGGAAGAAAAATGAAAATATAGATCAGTCTTCCTTTTCAAATGCTATATCCACTAACCTAAACCAATATAAGAAATGAATAAATGAAAATTTAAAAAGACAGAACCGAAATAGAGAACTGTAATTAGGACAAATTCATGAATTCATTTATGACTTTGGCTAAAACACATCCCTCCTCAAACCAGCTTGAAGCCGCTTGCCCGGTGGGGTGTTTCACTTACTAATGTTTATTGGCATCCTCAATGTCAGTTATTTTTAAAAAGCTCCCTTCCAGGACTTTGAATAAATTATCAAGTGCAGCAGTGCATGGCAACACCCAAAACACAATTTGCAGTCTTGCACTGGCTCTCATTATTTAGTGTAAATGAAATCCCAAATCATTAAACTTTTTAAAACATGAAGGCACCTGGTATTAAAAATACAAGCATTTGAAAGTCCTCCTAGGTCATTTTTTTCAGTCCATAATATGCATAGTAATTAGGCTGAAAATAAGTTCAATCCCTCAACAATTGTTTACTTTCCCTTTGAAAGACAAAAGTTGTTTCTGTCAAACACATTGCAGAAAAAGTTCAAGCAGGCTAGTTTCCTTCTGTTCACCTGGGAAGACTCTGGGAAAATTGGCCAAGAGAAAAGATAGCACAGGCAAGAGTGATAAGAAGAAACATATTCTGAATTTACAAAGTTACGTGTTATATGCCAAGAAACTACATATGCTTCCTGCTGAATAATTGCTCATGATTCATAATTCTATGTGTCTGAAAGTTTTTTTTTCCCTCTTTTTATATTGTAAGCTTTAAAAAATACTAAGGAGATGGGAGGAACTTGTCTTTGATCTGGTTAGACAGGTCTTATCAATTTCAAGCAAAATGGCAATACTTTCTTGACAATGAATTTCAACAAATCGGCAGTCTCTCCTGCTGTGTTTACTATGAATTTTGATGAGTTGTATATAAGCCTCAAAGCTATTTGATGTTGGCATACTTTTAATCCATAAACATAGATTCTTAGCCCATCAAAAAACATTTAGTCACAAACCAATATGAAGTAAATGTTATCTGCCATAGCTTGTCATTTGTTTACCATTGCAGTAAGTACATATGGTGATACGAGGCCACATCTTTATAAAGTGAATGTTGAGGAAAAACTTTAAACATTTTCTTTTAAGTTAACCAACATAAGTGTTAAATCACTCTGCATTACCAGTATGTTTTAGATATAGACTAACCTGTGATATATCTGAATCTGTGAAACTACAAAAAAAAAAGAAGAAAGAAACAAAAAGAAAGAAAGTGTATTGGACTTACCCAGAATATTCTGAATGCAATTAAATTTTTAGTTAATGTGGTTATTTTCCATGATAGTTAAGTTCCATGAGTGCAGCTTATTTCTTTTTCTTTCTTACTCAATATATTTTCCTTATTTAGTATGTTCTTGTTATAGTAGATACTTGTCAAGTCTTTTTTAACTTAATGAATGAATAAATGAATGTATCTGGCATACTATGTTTTTTGAATTCTTGAGTCTTCTGCATTCAAGTGTTTCTTTTGAAAAGGTCTCACATGTAATCACCAAATTTCTTTGTTGTTCCAAGTATTACAATGGTGTTTTTAATAGAAACATACTAACACTTTAAGAAATTTAGAACTAATACGTGTAAAACTGCTAACCAGTTCTAACGTACTTTTTATAGTATCTGTGATTGTGGAAGGCAGCATCTAAGATATTCCCAGGCTCTTGGTATTGGTATTGATGCCTCTGTAGACTATCCTCTCTGGAGTGCTCAATGGACCTAGTATTAGTGCTATTATACTTTGGCAAATGTAACGGAAGTCAGTTCTGAAACTAGGTTACTAAAATGATCGCCTCGCCTCTCCTCGCCTCGCCTCTAGCCTCTCCTCCCCTTCCCTGCCCTCCCCTGCCCTCCCCCCCTTTCCTCCCAGCTCTCTCCAACCAAGCACAAGTGTAATTTCCCTCTATATGTTTTAGCCATAATTTACCCTGTGGTATATCCGAATCTCTGGAATTAAACAAAAAGTCAAGTTTAATGACTCTTAAACTCTCCTGTCTCCTTTCTCAACATCTTTCTCTTTCTCTCTCTCTCTCTCTGTCGTCGTCTCTCTTTCCGTTTCCTGCCTCAGACTTGGAGAAACACACTGCCAGATTGTGAGCAGCCCTATACACAGGGCCCTGGGCATGATCCAGCAGTCCTCAAGAACCTGCACCTTGACAATGACCATGTGAGTAAGCTCAGAAACAGGTCGTCTAGCCTCAATGCGGTTTTGAGAACACAGGCCCTGGATGAAAGCTTGGCTGCCAAGGAGACACTCAGAGTCATAGCCACAGAGAGTCATAGCCTGGAGATTCCTGACCAAGAGAAACCATGATATAATAAAAGTCTGTTGTTCTCAGTTACTAAATGTTGGTTACTTGCAAAGATCATTAATACACTGAACGTGATTAAGCCTAATAATACTTAAGGAATAGAAACAAAGCAAATGAGGTTGAATCATAATGAGAAATGAGACAAATGATTGGTTAGTGATAAAGCTGGAAGAACTGGCACAAGCCAGATGTAGTAGAGCCTTGATACTCAAGGAAGGGGCTCACTTTTTTGCATTTTAAATGCAATTGGAAGCCCTTCAAGTTTGATCAGGTGAGTATCAGGACTTGAAATCGTCATATATGGACCTTCCCAGGCCTTGTGTGTGTTTGCTTCTGTATCAGGTGTATTGGTGCCTCAGAGTTAATGGTAAGTTGGGTTATTACATAGAAATAACTAATTTTTTTCTCTTTTATTCTCGCTGGTAAAGAAACTCAGGCTCTCTGTGAAAGAATTGTCAGTCAAAATATTCCACTTGCATTCAGAAAGAATGCCAAGCTCTTTTCTAGAATCTCATCTATCCAAGTAGGCTTTTGAAAAATTCATGACAATTTTCTAAATTTATATCCAGATCTGATGACAATCATAACAATAACAGGAAAGTAAAATGAGATATAAGTAATAGAGTGTGCACTCAAATAAGTGAGATGTTCTGGAAGTTGGACCAGAAAATACCAGTGGACAGCCGTATAGTACAGAAGGTGTTCTACTTTTACTTGATATTTCTTGGACTTATGACATCATCTTCTTACATGAGAAACAAGAGCAAAGCGCAGTAAGCCTAAGGTGTCTGGGTGCATTGGTTAACAATTGCTGTGCAGTGACGACAACAAACACAGATAAAAATCTCAGAGGCATAGACATTAACAATCGCACAGTTTGGCCGGAGCAACTCTGTTACAGGTTGTGGTTCTATTGGGCTTAGTTCCAGGCTGTGGGTTTGCTCTATGTGTCTTCTTCGGGGCCCAAACTTAAGGGATAAAAAGTACTTGGGGAACTGACTCATAGCAGAGGTTGGGAGCAACAAATAGGTATGTGAACCAAATTCTCCTTAATCAACACATAGGGTCATAGTTTGTATGTTGTCTTCTCTGCCTATTTTCAATTGGTCAAAGCAAGAAACATGACAAAGCTCCCTAGCAGCAGAGGGGAACTCTACTCTTCCCCTATGGAGAACAGAGCAGGTAATGGACTGATGGTTTTCTGAACCAATGACAACTACTACCCTGTGGGTCTCACATTGTTACATCACAATACAAAAACACGGTCTTTTTATAAGAACCCTTGGATTGAACTCAGTCAACATTTTAAACTATAACCAAGCTGTAATCTGAAGTGTTTCGAGCCAGGCTAGTATAGTCTTCATTTGACCCCCGTTCTTTCAGTCTTATTTACACAGCTTTTCACTTTGTCCAGTTGACAGGTATTGCCTTCCAATCAAATCACTGGCTATGCCCAGCATAGTCTCCATCCTGTACCCTGGGTAACACCAATGGCATAATTTGAAGCATGGATTGGGATTGTTGAAATAGGTAAAACACCTCTAACAATTCTATGCCTCACAAAAACAAGCATATTATTTAATGATTAGACTCTCTTTTTCTTAAAAACAAGATGTAGTGTGGACCAGTTCCTAGCAGAGTAGGGGCTCAATATATGCTGTGAGGAGATAATAAAGAGTTTTGAGATTATACTAGGACTGAGTTCTCTGATTTAGGGTGAACGTATTGCCACATTGACCAGCGAAATTTTTTTTGTTTGGGTAGAGTCTCACTCTACTCAGGCTGGTCTGGAACTCCTGAGCTCAAGCAATTCTCTGGCTTTAACATCCCAGAGTGTTGGGATTACAGATGTGAACTACAGTACCCAGCCTATTTTGCTGTCTCAAGATTTTTTTTGTTTTTTAAATAATAAGTCTTTATTCTTAAAATTCTCCTTTGTAATTTCTTAAATTTTAATTTATACATTGCAGTGTATCTATTTATGGGGTACAGCTTGAAGCTTCAATACATGTTTATGTTGTACATTTATGATGATCAAATCTGGTTCGTTAACACAGATATCACCTCATACATGAGGTAGTGTTATAAGTTTAGTCAATACCTTAACTTCTTTTTTCTTTCAGAATAATAGGGGGGACCCATGTTTTATTTACATACTTTGTTTGTGTGCAGATTGAGTCAAAGTTCAAGTGTGCCCTTCACTCGCATAGTGTGCAGTACACCCAATGGGTGTGAATTTACCCTTCCCCCCTCCCTTCACCCTCCAGCTGTGTTTTCATTGACATTTACTTCCATGTGGGAACTTACGTGCTGATGGATTAGTTCCAATTTGGTGGTTGAGTACGTGTGTTTTTTCCTCCATTCTCGTGATGTTGCACTTAGCAGAATGGCTTCCAGTTCCATCCAGATTGTCACAAAAGATGCTAAATTTCCACTTTTATTTATATCTGAGTAGTACATGTGCATGTACCACATTTTATTATCCCATTTACCTATTAATGGTAGGCGTTTGGGTGCTGTGATCATCAATTGTGCGTCTATAAGCATTTGAGTACAGGTGTTCTTTGTATAAAAAGATCTTTTGTCCTTGAGGTATATACCTAGCAGTGTGATTGCTGGATCAAATGGTAGGTGTGCTTTAAGTTCTTTCTGGAATTCCCATACAATTTTCCACAGTGCTTGGCCTAGTTTGCAGTCCCACCAGCAGTATGTAAAGGTTTCTTTTTCTCCACATGCAAGCTAATGTCTGTTGTTTTGGGGCTTTTTAATATGAGCCATTTTCCTTGAAGTTAAATAATATTTCCTTGTGCTTTTGCTTTGCATTTCTCTAATGATTAGAGACTTTGAACACTTTTTCATGAGTTTTTGACCGTTAGTATATCTTCCTTTGAAAAGTTTCTGTTCATGTATTTGCCCTTTTTTCAATAGGATTGTTTGATTGTTTCTTGATGATTTGCTTGAGTTCTTTGTGGATTCTGGTTATCAGTCTTTTATTAGATATGTAACATCTGAATATTTCCTTTCATTCTATGGATTGTCTATTTGCTTTTTTAATTGTGTGTTTGGTTAATGTCTGTTTTATGAGTTTAAAGGTTTTTCTTTCTGCCTTGGAAACTCTCCTACCTAAGGTCAAATGATTGTACATCCTGAGCCGAATCTTAGTAAACAAATTCTAATATCATGTTTTTCCAGAGGAGAGGAGGGGTAGTTAGTCGGGATAAGCTAAATGATTTGCTTGTGGGCCCATACCCCAATCTCCTCTCAGCTGAGCTTTAACAAAGGGAAAGGATTCTGTCCATTGTGCTGTGCTGTCTTACTCTCCATGGATCCCTTGCCATTCCATATCTTCCACCAATTTCAGTCATCATCATAAGTTTCATTAGCAAAGAAAAGCCTTCTCAACTGAGAAGGTGACTGGACATCCTAGGACATCCTAATTACATTTTTAACAGATACTCTCACCAGGAAGGGGGAAAAATATATATGTGTGCATGTGTGTGTGTGTATGTGTACATATATACATAAACACATAGCTGTGTCTTAAAGCTCTTCATCTTTGGGTTTTTGAGCTGGCATCAATTCTCCTCTCTCGAATGATACAACACTATAATCCTTAGAATTTCTCCTATGGTTTTGGCTGTTCCCTCAGAGTCATTTTCTGCATTATTTCCCCCCACTTTAACCCTTATCCAGAAAGAGAACTCCCAAAGAATGGATTTTGCTTTCTTCTCTTCTAATGCCCAGGAAATATAAACTAATAACCTGACTTCAACTACCTTGTTTCTGTGAATTACTTTCATTACCATGTGTTTAGCTTTCTGTTTTTTCATGCTACTTTTGCATTGGTCATTGAAATATCCATTATATATATACTGAAAAGTTGTTCTAGTTCCCTTGCTCACTATTTCTCTATCTTCATCTCTCTATCTCTTACACACATACCCCCACAAATACACACCCCTCCCATATCCCAAATCAGTGTATGTCAATAGCCCTACTATCTTGTTGGTTATTAGTCTTGAAATCTGGTCACTTTGACTGTGTCTCTCTGTCTTTCCTTTCCATGCCTATGATTACTGCCTGTAGGCAACCTATTAGGGCATCAGGGACACCATCTTGGGCAAAGCTGCTTTATGAACAATGTATGACTCCTGCATATCAAGGTATTCTGCCGTAAATTCTATACATAATACCTGTAGCATTAGTAAACCTTCATTAGAATGTCTACTTAACCTTCACAGTGGTCATAAGTTTTGATAAGAAAGTGTAAGATATGACCAAGTTCACATGGCCTTACCCTAAAGTTTCTATATGAAACTTTCTTACTAGAACAGTGAGTGCGGAGATCCACCACATTACAGATGTCTGAGACGTCGCTTCTCTTCCTAAGTCCCTTATTGAATATTTCTTTCTGAGAAACTGGATTTTTCAGCATCTTTCTTTGGCCTCTCACTTCCCTTGGACATGGAAGGGGTAGGTTTTCACACTCCTGTTCACAGAGGAGTACTATCTTAATTTAGAAATTTAGTAGTTTTTCATTCTGTTTATTGTGATATATTGAAAAAAGAAATGTGCTTTCGTTTAGCCTCTCCTGCCTCCAGAATATGTTAGCAAACCTGTTTTATGAAGCATATCTGTTTCTTATCTAACAACTTTACATAAGAAAAATCTAACTTTCTTATCTAACAACTTTATTTTGTCCTTTGTGGATAATGGAATAAAATCAAAACTCCCTAGGATGACTGAAAAAATTTCCCCATTGGAACCTAATTCATCTTGTCAATAATTTTCCATTTTAACCTTTATCTTTGCTCTATAAGTGATGAAAACTATGTCTGCTTGCACCCTATTGCCTCTGAATTTACTGCCTCTGCTTATCCAAGCCTAGCTGCCACAATCTTCATTAATTTCCATCTGTCCAATTCTTCATGTGTTAATGTCAAGCCAAAATGACTTATCTTTTAAAATGCTTCCACTTATTCTAATTATGAAGTTTCTCTGTGATTTATTATAATATATTTATTAAATAATGCATTACCTATTATCATTCATTAGGGCATATACTATTTAAGGCTTTTTGCTTGGTGGATAGCTAAATGCATATTTAAAATGTAGCTGCTTAAAGAATGAATACATTTTCAAAGTTACAGTTCAAAATAAGTAAAATTCACTTTAATGTTATCAAAACTAGGATCATATTTTTGAAAGGATTTTTGATCATATAAATGGTATTTATCAACATTTTATAATGCTATCTTGTTTTTATAATAAAACTATTCTTTTTTGTATCTGATTACAATTTTACTTCCCTATGAGTTTCCAGAAAATTATATGTACTAGAAAATTGGACTCCCTAATTGATAAATAATTTGTTATTTCTGTCCAAATATAAAGAGAGTATATGTGATTCAAAAGACGTTGTTCATTAAAGAAAATAAGTTGTTCCATGTTCTCACATTTGTAAGTTCTTAATCTTCTTCTTACTGATAAGATAGCAGCTACATAATTGCCTCTTAATAATATCTTCGGCTACAATACAATATTACCATGTCTTTATTTTTGAAGGAGCTTAATTGTGATACACTTCACATAACAAATAATTTACTCAAGTAAAAAGTGTGGTTTTTAGTATATTCATAAATATGTGCATCCGTAGAACGTTTTCATCATCTGAAGAAGAAATACTGCATTCTCTAGGTAGGCTTCTCTATCCCTCAATTTGGTCAACCATAAACAATGACTGACCTACTTTTGTCTCTGTAGAATTGCATCTTCTAGACTTTTCATATGAATTCAGTTCTGCAATACATAGTCTTTGTGATTGCTTTATTTAACTTAGCATAATTATGGTAAGGACTATGCATGTTGTATCTTATAACTTATTTTCATTTCAGATTAATGTGGGGATACATTTGATAAGGTTATATAGTTTCCTTTTTAGGGTTTAAGTCCAATTATAAGTGTGTCTTTTTTTCCCAAAGAACTGTGCTATATACCCATGCAAGTTACCTACTGGATGGGAATTTACCCATATTTGATTGATATTTGTTATCAAATAAACATTCATATATAGGTTATACATCCACACATACCACATTTTATTTAACCATTAATCATTTGGTAGACACCAATTTCCATTCTGTTTAGGAGGCAAGAGAGACACTGATGGGGAGGACAATTATTTGTAAAATGTTTGAATGTTAGCATTTTCAATTTTGTTCTTTACTCTCAAATTTTATGTGCATGCTTTAACAGGCTTTGACACTAGGACAAGAATAAAATAGGTATGCCAATTTTCCCTTAAATTGCTCATAGTTATTGAAACAACTTTACATGGTTGAAGAGAGTTGGAAGATGACTATACTTGACATTTCTGAAAAGTGGAGAAACACCAGAGATGTGCAGTGTTAAGAGTCACTAATTTTCCATTTCCTGTTCTTCCTACATTTTACAAATATAAAATTAGTAGTCCAACACTTTTTAAAAAGACCTTTTCTAGCTAGATAAAAGTAATGAGTAAATGCATAGAGAAATCTCTCTGTTAAAAGATGGCATTGATTCTCAGTATTAGAACCATATGAAATATCTCTTTTTGTGGGTGAAAATTGTCTGATATGGCCAACCCTAACAGAAATTTCTGGAATGTACTGTAGGAAGAAATTTTTCTTCATTAACTTTTGTAAATGTGCTGGGTTGATATTGAAATAAAGGAAATTAGGATAATATTACTGTTATACTAAACAAATATTACATAAAATCACATTAGAAATATTTAAAGAGTCTTTTTCTTTCTTCTTTTCTTCCGGGAGAATTTATAGACTCAACTGCTTGTAAAAATTTAATCTTCATTTCACTAAATTCTGCTCACTTCTCTGAAAGCCATGACTGCTCATTGGTTTATTTATAGGCTGGCTAGTGAGTTACGACTTGACTTAAAAAAAAATAAAGTTGAGTAAACAGATTCACCAACAGAATAAAGTAATGAAGAAGAAAAAGTGAAGAGGCCATACTTAGATCAACTACTTTTTTTCTGTTACATAATAAGCCCGTGTCACCATTTTCTGGATTCCTGTAAATGCCTAATGTTTCCAAGAAAGCAAATCTAATTTTCCTTGATTGGCTTACCTTTAGAAATATTCCGGGGTAGCTTCACCATAAAATGGCTTACAAGATAGGAAAAAAGTCTCACCTAGTTTAATAATTTGTCAAACTTACAGGCAAAGAAAAATTATCTATGCTTTATGTATGCTTGTCATGGCCGGGTGAATCCACTTACTCATATTTAGCTGTTTTTGAAAATATTACAATATTTTTCTTTAGAAAAAAAGTCTTACATTGAAAGGTTTTATTTTCATAATTTGTCCCCTAATTACAATATTTTTTAAACCAATACTATTAGCACAATAATACAGATGTCATAGATGTAAGAAATACTATAAAATACGGTGGCACCTGTGGCTCAAAGGAGTAGGGCGCCGGCCCCATATGCTGGAGGTGGCGGGTTCAAACCCAGCCCCAGACAAAAATTGTGAAAAAAAGAAAGAAAAAGAAATACTATAAAATATGATGACAAACAAAACTGTTAGTACTTTATTTTGTCAAAAAAAGACATATGGTGACAAGCATTAAATGAAATAAGTAAACTTTTATATTTAGTATGCAAATTGACGATAGCATAAAGATCTACTATAAGGTAAATGTCCTGAGGGAAGAATACTGTCTGAGATACAGACTAGTTACAGACTAGTTATTTAGTGCAGACTAGTTACTCAATATGCTGAAATGAAGTAAAAATAAGAGATATGCATATAACAGGTACTACCGTCTGGTCTATGTTTCATAGCTATACACGTAAAATGCCAGGTAGTAATGTCATAGCCGTTAATGTGGACTGTGTGCGTGTGTTTAATAGCTATAAAACGCCAGGTAAAAATATAATACCAGTTAATAAGGAAAAAGGAAAAAAAAAAGGACATTTGCTGTTATTGATTTAGAAACAAGCATATTATTCTTAATGTTCCATTGCAGCACATAAACTTTCTGGATAATTCATAGCAAAAAGTATTATATTGTAAAGTTATATGTGCTTTTCAACTTAGTATGTCTCAGTGCTTACTTTATAAACACGAAATAAGGAAATAAAATAATCATTTTTACCATATTTTTCTTGTCCAGAATCATTGTTCTTATCAGCAGATGTGAATGTATATAAAGAGGACCTACTACTGGAAAATAAGAGCAAAGGACATGAATATAAAATAATTTTAAAACAGTATTTTTCTCAAAAAACATTTATTTTACAGCATTTAGAAAATATCAACAAAGTAAAAGAAACATTTAAAAAATCAGCTAAAATATATTAAGAGATAAATATTGTCAACATTTTGATATATAATTTTAAAATATTTAAGATATACAAAATTATTTGTAGATACAGACAAATATGATAAAAGTGTGGGATTATAGGGTACATTCTGCTTCATAACTAACTTTCCTAAATACCTTTGCATGTTTTTACTTGTGTCTACTGTTCTAATAGATATTTGTAGACACGTTTCTGATAAATACATTTCCATATCAATTCTTGATAATGAATCCTGAAGGCATTTCATATTAATCACTATACCAATGTGTAAACAATAATTTTTTAAATAATGTCTTACAAATTCTTTACTATTTCCTTAGAGAAATCCTAAAGGGGACTTTATAAGTAAAAACAAAAACATACTACTTTTTTACTAGCATATCATGACCCAGATTATATACATATTTTTATTCTAAACAAGAATATGATAGAATCTCTGTAAATCAGAAAAGATATTTTACCAGGACTGAGACATTATCACAGATGAGACCAATCTTTAAGAATAAGAAAAGCCAAGGGAACATATTTTCTTGTTAAAAGAAGAACTGCATATATTGTAAACTGGCCACTTAGCAAACTGTAACAAACCGGCCAACACAGAGGTGGCTGACGTTAGGAACTAGGGCTGCTGTGCTGATCCACACATGTAGTGCTTGTTTATGAAAACAAAGTCAATTTAACAGTGTAACAGTAGGGACCATGCTTTAAAAAGCCTATTCGCTTTCAGTATTTTATAAGTAATCATCTATAAACGTTTGAGTAATTTCATTCATTATAATGAAGGAGTAATATTAATCAATTTAATATTATTTATTAATTAATTTAATACTTAATTATTAAATATTTATTATTTATCATTGAGTAGTTAATATTTAATTTAATAATGAAATATTTGTGGTCTTAATAAATAAGAATATATATGGTCAGTATATCTATTGCCCTACCCATAGTATATTTTGATTTATATAATTATAATTTAGGGTATTTTTGAGTGCCTACATGATATGAAGTGCAATCAACAAAAATATACCTGCCGTCTAATTTTCTCATCTTCCTTTGATCCTTCAGCATTGTGCGAGTGAAAGACTAAAGCTAAAAAAACTTAAATGGATTAGATTAAGATCTGTGTGTGTGTGTGTGTGTGTGTGTGTGTGTGTGTATGATGTGTAGTAGTAGTTTTCTTGAATTGACTACGATAAGCATTGTAAATTTACCTTACTGTGCCATCTAAAATTGTACTGAATGTGATCCAGATAATCCAAGTTTTTGTACTTTTGTATAGATTTCCATATTTGGAATTATGGTTAGAATAGTTCATAGTGCAGGTTGAGTATATTTTCATGTCAAATTCAAATAAGTTTCAGGTGTCATTTTCCGCCTACAAACTACACTAAAACAAATACACCAAAGCCTTAAAGGAGACAAATTTCGTTTTCCATTCTCATTATCTAACCTTACTTAAAATTGACTGTATCTCTCTTGTCTAGAAATGACCATACCAGATGCTATTGAATTTTTGACATGATTAAAAGGAAAGAGTTTTTAAAATCTATAAAGAGCAATAAAAAAGAAAAAGTATATACCCTCAATTTATACTCATTTTCCTATCTCAAGTTTCATTCTCTCAGAGACACAGAAAAATAAGAAATGTTATAAAGAAAACACTAAATTTAAATACTGAAAAAAATCATTTTGACAAAAACATTGTTTGGGATATATGCATAGAATTTGGAGTCAAATTAATTATTACCCAGGACTGAGTTTTAAATATAACTAGAAAGTAAAATTTATTAATGAACCTCTGGCAAAAGCATAAAGAGCATCTTACAGAAATTTTGGCCCTATGAATGACTAAACTCAGTCATCTGGAGAAATATCAAGAAAAGCTAAGGCTAAACTTCAGATTATACTAGGAAATATGGTCAGAGACCTACCTCCATAATGTCATAATTCAATGCAAATAAAAATCCTCAAATAATTTGTATTTGGCTCCTAGATGTTGT
Organism: Perodicticus potto; assembly: GCA_963574655.1. NCBI lineage: Eukaryota > Metazoa > Chordata > Mammalia > Primates > Lorisidae > Perodicticus > Perodicticus potto. The sequence continues at coordinate 16,367 of CAUYRH010139729.1, forward strand.
TTGCTTTAGCATGTTTAAAATGAATATTTCTAGTGCTCTGAATAGTCACTTCAAACATAATAAGAAAGTCCAAAAGGCACAGTTGATCAGTAAGCATGGGAAATGTATCTATTCTGCCCTCATTACTATTCCCCATCTCAGTTTGCTTCATTGCATTATGAAAAACATTGTTTATCACTCAGATAATGGCAAAGTCTTTAATAAGGTTAACCTACATTCTTTCCAAACACCAATAAAAATATCAAAATTCTTTCCGCTGGGGTAGAGCAGGAAAGAAATTTAAAAGAAAAAATATATATTAGGAGTGCGAGAGAAAAATATGAATAAAATAATTCTGCAGAGTCTGTATTAGTTCACTATACAGAAATTGAGCCACATATATCTGCAAAGTTTATTATTAAAAAATTATATCACTTATATTTTTATATAGTCATTTTTATTAAAGATGCACCCATTTAAGGTAGTCAGTGAAATACTGGGTTAAGTAAAATTAACATTTTCAAACCCAAATTTTCAAAGTACGCAATCCTGAAGAAAACAGAAGCCTAAGATGTAGTATGGGAGTAAAGCATTCATGCCTAACTGTTTTTCCACATATTATATAATAATTTCAAGTATTACCGTGAAAGATTTAGTTACCATTTGAGGGTGCTTCAGGATGCAAATACTAACTATCATTTCTGAGCTACTTATTAAGACAATTTATTGTTTGTGCACTAATATATGAAATTTCAAAATGAGTTTGCATTTTTTAACTTCCTGTTTCTTTCTTTTTGTTTTTATAAAGTGCATCCAGCTATAGAAAACTATAGTTGGAAAAAGGAGCACCGATGTGAAAGCAATGCCTCCGTACATAGTGACTGTGGAAGGGATGAAAATGTACATCAGGAAAGGAGTAAAACTTTATTCCGATTTCCTCTGAAGGAAATTCTTTCAGAACGTTTAAAACAATCATGCTGGCTTGTTTTCCTGAAATGAACCAAAAAATTGAAAACATCAATAGAGGGCACTAACAGGCTGTCCTGAAAAATCTTTCATTTCATTGTTTGTGACAATGAAACTAGTTGGGAAGGCAGTCGAATACAGTTGCAGAAGAGATATTGATGGGGAGGAAAAAAACAAAACAAAAGCAGTCTTCTACATTGTCTTTGAGCAAAAAGATAAATGTATAACCCTAATTCATTAAAATCTGATTTGCTTTCCCTTCATTAGACTTCATCTCTAGTACTATTTATTCTCTTGGTTTTTCCTTGCCGGATTTATTCAGATGAAATTTGTTTTAAGTATTAGACCCCTTTGTAGGTAACTGAACTCAACCCAACAGAATAGTCAGTCATCAAGTCAACTCTACTTAATCTATGTTTCTGGAGATACACAGAGATATTCCCCTAAAAGAACTATCTACAAATAATATATTTTTTTCTTGAAATCTCCCCTCTGTATTTTCCTTTTGAGGTAATTTTTGGTACTCAGTGAAATAAGATCACAGAAAGATATCTAAGGAAGTACTGAAACTTTAAAACAAACCATTAGTAAAGTCAGTACAAAAAAAGTTATTTAAATATCGGGAATGAAAAATATTGCAGACACTGCTTTACAGGCTGTGATTTCAGGAACTACAAGAAAATCTCACTTTTCCTTAAACAATATATAAACTCATTCATATCCTCTATTCCATAAGCATAATTTTCTCTCATTACCTGACCCCTTAATTTTGAAGAAGCAAATATTAGGCTGGGCAGAGAGGCTCATGCCTATAATTCCAACACTTGGGAGGCCAAGGCTGATGGATTGCCTGAACTCATAGGTTGAAGACCATCCTGAGCCAGAGCAAGACCGCATCTCTTAAAAAAATAAATAAATAAAAAGAATGTGTTCCAGCTCCATCCAGGTAAACATAAAAGATGTAAAATCTCCATCATTTTATGGCTGAATAGTAGTCCATGGTATAAGAAAAAGTGAATATCCAGTGTATTCAATACTAATATGAAACCGATATAAAAACACACACTCAAAAGAATGATAAATATAGTCCAGCAACCGGGAAGGTTGAGGAGGAACAGGAGAGGCGCAGGAGAGAGGGTGATTGGTGAGAGGAGGCAGGACAGTGGAGGAGATCTCGCCCAATGTGCACAATGCAAGGGTGTATTTCAAAATAACTAAGAGTGAATTTTAAATGTCTTGCCAAAAAAATAAGTAAATGAGGTGATGGTTATGTTAAACAGTTTGATTTAAGCATTCCACATTGTGTATATATATATATATATATATATATATATATATATATATATATATAACATAGCTGGGCTATATATATATATATATTATATATATTATATATATAAACATAGCTGGGATATATTTTATATATATATATATAACACAGCTGGGCTTTGTGGCAGGCGCCTGTAGTCCCAGCTGCTTGGGCTGGTGAGGCAAGAGGATCCCTTGAACCTGAGAGTTTGAGGTTGCTGTGAGCTAAGACGCCATGGCACTTTACCTAGGGTGACCAATTGAGACTTTGTTTCAAAAAAAACAAAAAAAAAATGATAAAAAGAAGAAGCAAGTATTAGTGGAGGAAGAAACAATGCAGTTTATCATTAACTTTTACCAGTCTCTCTGAAAGATTATCTCATTTCTTCTACAGAGCAATTACCTGTATTAAGAAAAGAAGAATGTATATTAAAACCATAAGTGTGTATGGGGGAAGGGCTTGGGATGCAAAGGAAACTAAATTCCTGAAGAAAAATTCTGGTTCCAAAAAGGCATGGCATTGACAAAAATCTTTTACTACGAGTTGCTTTTGCTTAAAGCAGGTCTTGGAGACAAGAAGAGCTGTGAAATAAATTATAGAAGTTATTAGTTATCCCTCCACCTTCATTGAACGGAAATATCATATATACTTAGGAAGCTCTTTCAATGAAATTGGGTGCTACAATAATAAAGAGATCATATTGCTCAAGTCAACAAGGACCTCAGATTTTATTTATGGACAAAGACATTCAAAAAATAATAGTAATCAGGTCGCTTATTTTAAATATAATGAAGCACAAAAGAGTGAGTGATTAATTCTGCCTGGGATCTTTAGAGAGAAAGTTGTATTTTAAAGTAGAGTTTGAAGGGCAGGCAGGAGAAGAGCATATAGAACCTGGAGATTTACACTGGAAATGGAAGAGAGAATTGTCATGCATGGGCCATGGGACATGATGGCTGAAGGCAATAGTAGGACTTTCAATTTTTTAAGAAACAGATAATTGGTTTCGGGGTGTAGTGGTAAGTGAGGTTGAAAAATAATTTAAAGATAGATTGTGATTGCTGAATTTTATCCTATGGATAATAAATAACAAAGAATAGAGTAGAGGAGTTAGTGACGGGGGATAATGGGATGGTGAAGAGGTACCCACTGGAATGAGAGTCAGGAAAAAGTCAGTGTCGGTAGCAATAGAAACCCATATGCAGTGGAAACTCTAGTTTGAATGCAATTGTGTTCACTTTTCTGTAAATTTCTAGATATCTGGTGAAATAGACACAGAAGAAATTTGTTTACATGGAGAATAAGATAGCTCCTGACAACTATATTGCCCATGTTAGAAAATGGAAATATTTGTTGTGGCTTTTGTTTATATCTCTATAAAATACGAGACCATGGTCTTCATTAAAGCAATAAGTGTTCTCTTCTGTTTTCCATAGGGTACAATCCAGCTGAAGTCTTTCAGTGTACTGATACTTATTCTTGCAGAAGTCAATGGCACATTGTCGGGACATACTGTCCAGTAAACTTTTGTGTCCTGGAGACTCCAGTGGCTGCAGCCTGAGAAAGGTTACTGTATGCAAAGGATCCGTGGTGTTTCTCACAGCACACAGCTGTACTCATCAGATGCCTTCCTAGTGGGAGGAAGAGGTGCTGGGCACAAGAAATGCCACCAAGTTATTATTAGATTTCAGTCTAGTAACGATACATGCTGAAACCCATCCCTGTGTCCAGAAGGAGGAGAAGAATATTTGTGAACATGTTGTGTCAAGTATAGCGATTATCAAAACAAAAACTACAAATTAGTTAGCAGATCACATATGATTATGAGAAAAAGCATTGAATGTTGACACTCTCCTTCATTTGAGTTTTTTTTTTTTTTTCAATTTTAAAAAATTCTCACATAGTCTCTAACTTAAAGGCTATCTCTCCCAAAGTAGATTACCTGAATATTTTCCCCATAGTTTTGAATGATTATCTAGTATTTCTTCAGAAAGTTAGGTAATGGGCCGTGCCTATGGCTCAAAGGAGTAGGGCGCCCACCCCATATGCCAGAGATGGTGGGTTCAAACCCAGCCCCTGCCAAAAACCGCAAAATACAAAACAAAACAGAAAGTTAGGTAAATACAATGCCATCTGCAGAACTACACTACACCAAAATCACACGAGGAGTCAGAGAGATAGATCTGCATTCACTTACTGCCCTCGGCAACTTCCAAGTAGTTACTTGACCTTTGCAAGTGTAGTTGGTGAAACAATTTCCTTAACTCTAAAAAGCACAATTTTAGTCATTTGAGTTAAACCGAAGATTAAAAATAAGTATGTAAAGCTCTTGGTATGTTTGAGTGTTTAATAAATGCTTCTAATCCCATATTCCTTTTTCTTTCTTTCTTTCTCTTTTTTTTTTTTTTTTAAGGCAGGGTCTCACCTTGTTGTCCTTGGTAGAGTACTGTGGCATCAGAGCTCACAGCAACCTCAGACTCTTGGGCTTAGGTGATTCTCTTGCATCAGCCTCGCAAGCAGCTGTGACTACAGGCACCCGCCACAATGCTCAGCTATTTTTTGGTAGTAGTTGTCATTGTTTAGCAAGCCCTGGCTGAGTTTGAACCCACCAGACTGGGTGTACATACCCGCGCCCTAGCTGCTGAGCTACAGATGCTGAGCCCATACTCCTTTTTCTTACAGATATGATCCCTTTGGCTGTCCCAATTTTAAACTAAACATACTATGAATTAGCTTAGACAGTATTGCTTCTGTCATCACCTAAACACAAAATACACCATTTGGTTTATGCTTTATTTTTTTTTCTATCCCCTACTGTTTCTCTGTCAAATACACATAAGATAACTTTTCCATTATCCATTACTTGAAGTATAGTATTGTACTGATGGTACAGTGTTACATGGATTATGCCTGGAATTAGATAAGAGTTTTTTACTTAATATTCATCAGTAAGTTTTTAAAAATTGTCTTTGTGTGTATATCCATGTAGGTATGTGTAAATCCAGTTTGTCATCATATACAGAGAGAGATGCATCTCTTAATAATATAATTAATAATTATTGAGAAAGAAACAACGTATTGGTTCCCCAAATTGAATATAATTTTCTGAAAATTCAATAAAAATAATTCATAACTCTTTGTATTTCTATGACATGGCAATGGTTATAAAATTGATTTAAAACACTTAAAAAATCTTATTATAAGTGGAAAAATATGAAATATTTTGTATGTGCTTCAGGTAAAGGGACATAATGCTGAAAATTAAAATTTTTGTGTTCTAACCTTCATTTCAAATACAGGCTGCTGATTATTTTCATGTGGTATTTCAATTTGATTAACTGTCCAAAATTATTTCTCATTTTTAATCATTTTTTTCTTTTATGTATAAGCTGGTTATCAGTTACATTTTTCTCTGTAAAATTTTAAGTTTGAATCTAAAATTTCTTTAGCATATTTCTACACTTATCATACTTTTTCTATATTTCTACCTCTATCCAAATCTTAGATACATTTAATTTTTAATTAATTTGCTAAGTAAATGCTTAGACACGCTTATATTTCTAATCGACACTCAGACTCTTCCTGTCACCCGTTAGTATCACACTTGAATATTTAATTGGTAGTTTTCAAATGATAATCAGATACGTGTATCTTTTTTGCCATTATCGGCATGTGGAAATTATAACTAGAGACATATACTTGAACATTCAGTAGATAGATTGCACTTTAAACTGTGCTATAAACTAAATTAATACCACTAATAAAAAACTGACATTTCAAGCACTACTGTTTACTGTATATCTGGTGTATTTGTCAGACATTTTTCTTTGAATTTTCCTGGAGAGTAATTGGTGGGTCCACACCTATGATGCATCTTAGAAGGGTACAGGTGAAACTTACTAAATGTAGAATATAAATGTCTGAACACAATAACCAAGAAAATGCCATGAAAGCCTTGTTAACCAGTTTGATGAAAATATTTCATATTGTATATAAAACCAGGACGTTGTACCCCATGATTGCATTAATGTACACAACTATGATTTAATAAAAACAAACAAAAAAATTCTAAATGTATCTTTTGTTTATTTTTATTTATTAAATCATTAATTAAATTTATTTAATTTATTAAATTATTTTTATTTATTTATTTATTACATTTATTAAATTTATTTATTTATTTGAGTAAAGGAGATGTTCACCAGAAAGTGAATGGGGTTTATCTAATCAATTATAAACTTGAATCAAACAAAAAGGCTGAATAAGAGAGAAATTATTTTGCCTGATTGAATGAGCTGTGACATCCCTCTTTTTCTGCCCTCAGATTCTAAGATTCTAACTAAAATTTTGTCCGCCTCTTGGGTGTTGACCCTGCAGTTTGGACTGGAACTGCACCATCAGCTATCCTGAGTCTCCAGGTTGCTGACTGTAGATTTTGAGTCCTTTCACTCTCTGAAATTGCATGAGCCAATTCTTTATTTTATATACACACAACTTAAAGGAGATTACATATTACATCACATTACATATATAATCTCCTACTGCTTCTGTTTACCAGACGATCCCATTTAATACACTACATTATACAATTAATATAGAAATTAACACATCATGAAATGTCAAAAAATAATAATTATTTTAAAAATTGCTGACTGGAACTATTTTAGCATTTGACCCATATTGTTATTTCAGTGGAAATGAAATTCTAGAAAAATATTTCAGCCACTATTACTATTCAAGGAATATTAAAGCTTGTCCAATGGTGTATGTAGCATTATTCAGATTACTCATTTACAGTGAAAAGTATTATGGTCCAGACAGGAAAAGTTACTTCATAGATCATAGATTTGATAGCAATAAACTTCATTTAAATTAATTTCACAGAATTCACATAAACCAAGCACCGAAAAATTTTTAAAGTGTCCATATGAATTATATTTTAAGCACACATTAGGTCATTTTTTTTAAAGAATAAGAAAAAATTATTATTTAATTATATTCTGAAAAGGATTAAATCAATAATTTACAAGTAATCTCCTAAGAAACATTTTCCAATAAGTAGAATGTTAAATGTTTTATATTAGGAGAATGCCCATGTAATAAGGCGGGGTGAACAATTGATAACATTTTATTGGTAAATGGCTCTGCAATTCTCTTTCATAAGGATTCACTGTTGAACTTGAGTAATTCTATTTGCCCAAAGATCACCACAAACTGTTTCACAAACCATAAGAAAAAGATAGACTTTATAAATCCATTCATTAAAATGTTTCCCACAATATACAAAAACGATTTTGTAATCATCCAAAGAATTTTCAGGAAATGTACATTGTTGGAATAATAAGGATGTTTAAAAATTTGCCCAATATCTTTTTTTGTGTGTGTGTGTGGCCAGAGCTGGGTTTGAACCTGCCACCTCTGGTGTATAGGGCCAGCGCCCCACTCCTTTGAACCACAGGTGCTGCCCTGTAAACACATCTTTCTTTAAGTATATGGCAAAAGCTATTATAGAGATACTCAGAGAAAATACAGCCACAAAATGTATGAATTAAAAATCAAGGCACAAGGCACAATGTCACAAGAGAAATCCTTGTATTTTGAATAAAAAACATTTTATATCTTTGAACAAATAAATATGAAATATTAATTTTAATAATGAATAAGAAATATAAACTATTAATTATATAAAACATAGGTCACAAGAATCAGTGTAATTTTGAAATATATGATAACTAGTATAGGTATAATACATAACATTTTATTCCAGAAAACTTAAAGTACAAGCACAATGTAGCAACTTACTGAGACACTAATTGGGGCATCAAGATTTTATGATCAGAAGTACTTTATGAGAAAGAGTGTCAAAATATAATCTCTTAGTTAAAAGATAAAAGAACCCACAGTACATTTTAATACCTTATTCAAGAAGAAAATATCTATATAACATACACAATCTTTAGAAGTTTCATAGTAGTATTGTATAAAATGAATTAGAAAATATTATTGTGTTTCAACCTGCTGGCCTCATTCTTGCCAACCAAATAATAGATGGCATTTAAGAAAATATATCCACCATTGTGTTAATAATTTTACAGTCAATTTAGCTGGAAGGATTACCAAAAAGCCAATTTTTATAATGATTCTGTATCCAGAGTTACCCATAGAACTTCCAGCAATGAAATTTCACAATAAGAAGGCTGCTTAGATTGTCTTTATAACACCATGACTTATTTCTTTAAATGAATAATCTACAGCCTTGCCATTCAGAGATTGATGACTTCTATATTTGGAATTGTTCAGTTTTAAATATAGCTAATAAATCCCACATAAATTAGAATTTAAGAGCTCCTAATAAGTTTCAATATTTTTATTCTAATGCTGTCATGAAATCAATATGTTAAATATCACTTTAATGACTCCAGGAAGTAATGACCTTCCTATTTAGGAAAAAAGAAGTTCATGCTTGCCTATTTTTACTTTTATTGTAACTTAAAATTTCTAATATTTTATGTTTTTAATATTTCCTTCGTGTTTGTAGGGGGAAGAGTCACCCAAAAAAATATACAGCAGAAATTATGACTCCTGTTTCAATCTTCTAAGTCCTCTGCCTACCTTTACTTTTCAGAAGTAAACACTGTTAAATGTTTGCGATATATCTCTCCAACTTTTCTCTAACATTTTATATTCATATAGTTACTTCTTAACATAAATCACAGTAGATAAGTCATAGTAGATACATAGTTATATGATCTTTTCCTCACATGACAATATATCTAAGAAATCTTCTATGCAATTTCTCAAAGGTCTACCTTGAACCTCATACTATGTATAAATAAATCTTCTCTTCCCCTCCCTTTTTTTCCTCTGGTAAAAACAGCATTGCAAAGGATATCCTTTTAAATATGTGTTTGGACATGAATGCATGTATTTCTTATCGTAAGATCCTTAGAAGTAAATTTCTTAGTCAAATAATATACATATTTGATATTTTAATAGCATCTTTTCTACTGCATTATCAAAAACTCATATATTTAACATTTTTATAACTTTGAAAATATCCATTTCCTCTCAATTTTCATACATTGTTCTTATAAAATTTTCTAAAGTATTATACAAATGGAGTAACATTCTCCATTTCAATATTTTAATATCCAAATAAATATTTACCAAAATTTTATTTTTTAATAATTGGCTGAGGGTTACTATATAGCTACACAGGTATATACTATATATTTCTTATTGGCTACTAGGAATTAGTTTTGTATATATGACTATAAATACTTTGCATATACATATATTTTAACATTCATGTTTCTGCTGTTATAATGCTTTACAAAAAACAAGCCCTGAATTTCTGTGACTTGCAAAAGTGGTTATTTACTATATATTTTTTTTAGTTTAGGTCTGCAGATTGTCTGAACTTTGGCAAATTTTGCCTTGGTATAATGGCTTGACTATGGTATGTATGTAAGTCAAATATAGAAATCTTTCTTATATGTCAGGCTAGAACCTATCAGCTACCTGGGCATGTTTTCTGTTTGTATGTTTGTTTGTTTTTTCCCACTTATGTTAAATGTACAAGAGAATGAGTCTGACAACATATGTACATTTAAGGTCACTGTTTGGAAAGCAAACATTACTAATCAGAACAAGTCACATGACCATGTCCAACACCATGACAGTAGTCATAAAAAACCAGAAAAGAAAAAAAAAACATTATGAATAAGTCATACTGTCTACCAGGATATTGTAAATATTTTCTCCTAGTCAATTACTTATGCGTTTGGTTTTGTACAGTTTTTTTTTGCAGTTTTTGGCAGGGGCTGAAATTGAACCTGCCACTTCCTGCATATGTGGCCAGTGCCCTATTCCTTTGAGCCACAGGCACCTCACCGGTTTTGTACAGTTTTAAATCTATGCATTCTAATAATCTCTTTTTATAAGCCATGTAAATAATAAATATTGCCCTTTTTGTTTGGTTATCTTTTGTTTTTATTTTGTTTGTTTGTTTGTTTCTGAGACAGAGTCTCACTTTGTCACCCATGGTAGAGTGCCATGGCATCATAGCCCACAGCAACCTCAGAATCTTAGGCTCAAGTGATTCTGTTACCTCAGCCTCCCTAGTAGCAAGTAGCTGGGACTACAGGCACCCACCACAATGCCCAGCTACTTTTTTTTTTTTTTTTTGTAGAGACAGAGTTTCACTTTATTGCCCTCAGTATAGCCCCGTGGCGTCTCACAGCAACCTCCAACTCCTGGGCTTAGGCGATTATCTTGCTTCAGCCTTCTGAACAGCTGTGACTACAGGCGCCCGCCACAATGCCTGGCTATTTTTCTGTTTTTTGCAGTTCTGCCGAGGCCGGATTTGAACCTGCCACCCTTGGTATATGGGGCCGGTGCCTTACTCACTGAGTCACAGGCACCACCTTACTTCTTTCTTTTTTTAAGAGATGGGGTCTCGCTCTAGCTCAGACTGGTCTCCAAATTTTGAGCTCAGGCTATCTACCCGCCTTGCCCTTCCAGAGTGCTGAGATTACGGGTGTGAACCACTGCACCCAGCCAAAATTGTCCTGTTTTGCTTTTAATTCTTTTCCAGAATTGACACTCAGATGGCTTTGATCTATTCACATTTTGAATTTATGCATACTTCGAGAGAGAATTTTTTGTTGTTGTTGGTTCTAGCTTATGTTTCTAATTTTCACAACATAATTTTTTTTTCAGGTTAATCTGAGGGTATACAATTAAGGTGCAGCATTTGTGTTTGTAAGGTAAAGTCCAAACTCTGAGTTGTAATTGAGTCCTTTATCCAGGAAGTGTGCCATATGCCCCTACATTGTACCGAATAGGTGGAAAACCAAGCATCGCATGTGCTCAATTCTATGCTGAACTAGTAGATCAACAGCTATAGCCTCACACTAGAGAAAGAAACAACATAATTTTTATGAATTCATTTTTGCATGGTTTGAAATGCCATCTTCTTCATATAAATTGACAAACATAAATTGGTTTCTTGCTCAATTCTTTACTTTTTTTTCTGTTGATCTACTTCTGTATTTCTGCACCAAATCCACGTAGTTCTGATTACTGTAGTTTTATAAAATGTTTGATGCAGAGTAAGTCAATTCCTAGATCATTGTTTTTTTAAGTTTTGTCAGTTTCTCTTGGTCAATTTTTCATGTATTTTCTCCACGTGAACTCACCATCATGACAATTTTATATCATCTGAAAAAGAAACATCATATATATCTTTTAGCTATCACAGGCATATACTCCACTTCCCAAAGCCTAAACAACTAATAATCTATTTTCTGTTCTAAGTATTGGTCTATTCAGGACATTGCTTAAAATGGGGTAAAATATGGGGGTTTTGGGTAACTGGCTTCTTTCAGTTAACATAATGTTTCAGGGGTTCTCAAACTTTTTAAACAGAGGGCCAGTTCACAGTCCCTTAGACCATTAAAGGGCCGGACTGTAGCTAAAAAAAAAAAAAAATCTATGAACGAATTCTTATGCACACTGCACATATCTTATTTTGAAGGGGCTGGATAAATGTCCTGGGCGGGCCGCATGTGGCTTTAGTTTGAGGATGCCTGGATTTCATATTTAATTTCTTGAACTTCTGTAAATTGTTGACCACCAAAGGAACTGTAATAAACTGGTTGACATACAGAGGTGGTTACAATAAGGATTTAGGCCTACATTCATGTGGTACATATCTAGTCTATGAAAAATAAGCCAACTTATGGAGGTGGTCAATGTAAAAAGCAGGACAACTACAGAGGTTCTCCTATATTTCATTGCATGGATATATTTCATCTTGTTTATACACTTATCAGTTGGTGAAGATTTTGGTGGTTTACACATTTGGTTACTATGGTCCCATAAACATTGATGCCCAAGTTTTATTTGAGCATATATTTTAATTTGTCTTTGAAATATCCTGATGTGTAGAATTCCTGGGCCATAAAATAATTCTATGTTTAATTATTTGAGGAAGTACTAGACTGTTTGGCTGCACCATTTTCCATTTCAACCAGTAGGGCATAAATGTTCCAATTTCCTCATATCTCCTCTTTATTTGGCTATAATTCTACCTGGTGTTAACTAATATCTCATTGCCATTTTCATTAGCATTTTCTTAGTGGCTAACGACATTGAGCCACATTTCAACATACTTATTGGAAATTTGCATGTCTTCCTTGGAGAAATGTCTATTCAGATTCGTTGCCCATTTTGGGGGGGTTGTTTGTGTCTATTTTCTGAGTCGAAATATTATAGATACAAATTTCTTATTACAAATATGACTTGAAAATACATTATTTCCTCGATGTTTTCTATTTTCATTTTCCCTATAGTGTCCTGTGAAGCAACAAGGGTTTACAAAGCTGTGTTCCTTCTCGGTTATCCTCTTTACCCTTTACGAGTAATGCTTTTAATATAGGATGTTGAACAGGCTTCTAGGGCTGCCATACAAAGTGTCTCAGACTAGGTGGCGTCAACAACCAAAATTTACCATTTCACAGTTCTGGATGCTAGAATTCCAAAAGCAAGATATTTGCAGGGTTAGTTTCTTTTGAGAACTGTGAGGAGGAATCTTTTCCAAGTTTCTCACCTGACTTTCTGGCAATATCTGGCACTGTTGGCCTATAGAGGCAACACTGTGATTTCTGCCCTCATCTTCACAAGGTCCTCTCCTAGTTTGTGTGTCTCCGTCCAAATTTCACCTTTTTATAAAAACATTAGTTACACTTGATTAGGGGGCCCACTTTACTCCAGTATTATGTCATATGAACTCATTATATCTGCAGCAAGTTAATTTAAATAAGGATCATTCTGAGGCACTTGGGGTTAGGACTTTAACATTGGAATTTGTCTGTTGGGGGACACAATTCAAATTGTAATGAATGCATTATCGAACCAGTAAGTACTTATTTAATATTTAGTTAAACATTGCTTAGTAAAATATTTAAATTTACATAACTCTTAACTATTCACAATTGTCTCATTTTTCTCATACCCACTTGGTTTGATAGGTTGTTCTTATTTTTATTTATATTTTATGCATGAAGCAATAGGCATCCAGAGAAAGCACCAAGTTTCCTCAGTTTGCCAAGTTTCTATGTTACAAACACTCAGGGGTACGAACTTGCACTTGGCCTTCTCTCCAGGGCCTTTTGCATTCCTTGGAATAGTACTTGCTTATGTCTACTTAACAGAAAGAAGCCATGATTAGCAGTTTTAGTGCTCAAAGACGTCTGTGAACGTATAAAAAATAAATGCTTAAGAGAAATGGCATATAATTTTATCCTGCAAAAAAAAAAATGCCTGTATTCTGTGAGTTCTATTCAGCTAGATAATCTAGGAAATGTGGAATAAATAAAACTTAAGTCCCTAACTAATATTATTAATTATTGTTACTAACTGGTAAATATTGACAGTTAAGAATAATAAGAAAAATGCATAAAATTATAAGATCAGAGAAGCTATGATGAATTACTCAATGTAATTCAGAAGGTAAATGGGGAATTAAGTTTGGATGGATCAGAATATTCTGGGTTGTTTTATAATGAAAATTGGACTTCACTTAGGGACTGATGTAAGGGTATGAAGCTTAGGGCCACAAATGGAGGGAGTATTCCAGGTGAGGCCAAAACTTGAACCAAGGTAATAAAATTGGAATGTAAATCTTCTCTCAGGGGGAAAAAGACGTTCAAAGTATAGTGGCTAGAGAAAACCAATAGTTGTAAATTTAATAATAGCAATATTTAAAATTACCATTTTTCTCATTAAAATTACTTATATATATGATGAGTATTGAGTTCACTAAAAGTTATAAAATTATATTCAGATTACAAAACATTCATCCAGTAAGATGAAAACAATTCTCAGAAATGAGATCAAGTTTTTAATTTACAGTCTTAAATAAAATAAAGCATAATAAAAGTAGCACGCTAAGTGCTTCATTAGTCTACTTAATAAGTAAGTATGAAGTGAGGGCCAGGAAAGAGCAAAGTTCCTCTCCACGGAAAGTCGATCCTAATCTGATGGGTCAGCACTTTAACCTCAAAGCCTACTCAATCCATCTCTATTTTTCTGGAACTACCAACAAGGATGCCAAATGTGATCCATACACTTGTCCACTCGAAACTGAATGGGAGCCATCAACTCATTTCACACAGGTCAGCAAACAGCAATCAGAGGCTAATGGCTTTCTGTCACCACTAACCCAAGCTAGGTGCAAAGGTGGACCTGGAGGTTAGAGGCGCTGCATCCAATTACCTATCCCAGGAGCTATCTGGTCCCCCTCTAAAAAGTAATTTGTTCAGTGCAAAATTGAAAGTATTACCTGGTTTGCTGTTTTCCCAGTGCTGCGTTTGAGATGCCTAGGAGTTTCTAAAGTAGCAAATCTGATGGAATAGCTTTTTGCTAAGTATTTGAAGGTTCAAAGAAGCAGTGATATGGGAACTAACAGAGAAAAAAAGTCATGTTATGTTATGCTAAGAATTTGTTCAATACGTGATGAGTCTTGGGCTAAAATTTTCACACAAATAAATGCAAAATATACCCATAGGAAAGGGTTTCCAAGAAAAGCTTTTCTTTTACAAAATGACCATTAAATGATTTTAGTGATTAGAAAGGAGAATAAGCAAAAATAATGACTTTTATGGCTACAACATTAGTAAATAGAAATTACATAGTGTAGGCAACTTAAAGCAACATTTGATATCAATATGCTATGACTCAAGAAATGTTTGTTTTCAGGAATAATTTGCCCCCAAACTGTTCAACGAAAAGTTCAACATATTGTTTCTTCAGCATTAGGATAGCTTTTCCTTAAAGTTAATAGAAAAACTATCAAATATGCAAAATCAATAATCGTAAATGACTATTTTCGGAAATTACTTAAGATTAAATTTCGGGCACTTTCAAAATCATAGATTGCATCCAGTGCTCCAGCAATTTCTCATTGATTCATCATTTTTCCTAAAAAATATTCAAATAATTTGTATGTACATCTATCACTTGACTAAGCAGGTTATGAATTTATAAAATCCTGTAAAACTTGTGTCTATTTGTGTTTCTCAGTCCGTGCAAAAATCATCAGAGAAAATGTTCCAGGATTCCTCTTCGTGAGCCTCTGGGGGGAGACACAGCCCAGAAAGTGGTTACATTTTCTCCTGCTAGTTTGTAGAATAACTGCTCCCAGAGACACCCACACACAAAGGCATGCACGAATGCAAACACAGAAGTGGAATAAAACCTGATTCTAAGATCTTTAAAAGCCTCAACAATTCTACTCAGGAGGAAATCATAAAATATCTGAGTAACTTAGTTGTCTGCTACAGTCAATAAGACACAAAATTACATTTAGTTACACAGAAATGTCATGACTTCCAGTGCTTTTTGTTTTGAACACTAGTTCCTTCGGGATGCTTCGTAGGGTGAAGTATTCTCACAATTCACAAGGACCTTACAAGACCTTGCATTGTATATTTTTCACTTTAGCTCAAATAATAATCCTGGTGATTCATCACAGCCATTGACTTTCCCATAAATTTTGTGTATAAATGTGTGTATATTATATTATTAAAGCTAGTTATGTGTCACCTGGAGTATACCTGTCGTTTTTTCAGGACAGTATAGGAATCATTTATAGAACACCTTTACAATATGGGTGCATGAAATGTGCCAGAACCAGAGCAGAGTTCAGAAAAATACTAATCCATCTTGTTAAGACAAACAAATACAGTTTAAATTCTAAAACAACTTGCTTTAAAAACTACATTTTTTTCTAAAAGCTGAATATATTTTATTTTGAACTAGTTTTAATCTTAGAGAAAAGCTGAATAAAGAACAGAGAAATGTGTGCTCTTCACCTTCCTCCCATTAATGCCTACGTCTTATTTGACCACAGTACATTTTAAAAGCCAGGAAATTACAATTGGTCAAAACTATTAACTATAGACCTTAATTCAATTTCACTCATTTTCCCCTTATCATCTTTATTAAAGTTTTACTTATTTCCCCTCTAGCATTCTGTTAAGGAACCAATTAATTACCCCACTTTGTATTTAGTTTTTGTTCAAGGATCCAATACAAAATTTTACACTGTATTTAGTTTTTTTCTCCTTAGACTTCTCCAATTTGTGTCTTTTTTAGTCTTTTGTTTTGATGTTTTGTTTACTTTCTGGATCATAAAGATAAACATTGATTTTCACTGCTTATCTATTGCTATAGTGTTTTATTTCATTGCAACCATTGAAAATTACAAGTAAAATTATCAACAATTTTATGAATATATTCAAAACTACACAGATATTAGGATTATTTAAGTGAGAAATAAATTGAACACATATAATGTAAAGGCAGCATTTGATGTATCTTTCTTTTCAGTATCTGATTTTTATATTATCTGTTAGGAATACATATTATTAAATCTCATTTTATATGAAAAAAACTGAAATTCAGAAATGTCACTTGCCTGAAATATCTTAGCTTATTAATAGCAGATCAAAATTTTAAATTAAGGGTTTTGTTTAATTACAATTCATGTGCTCTAGACTATCTTTAGTGCTAAGAATGATAACATTTTTACATAACATAAGATTTGAATCCTACACCTTTGTCAGCCATTTTGCACAACCTCAACTTCCTACTCATAATAAAATGTGACAGCACTCTTAGAACTATTGTTTGTCAACCTCTTGTTTGCAATAGACTCTTAGCTTTGAATGCAACATTTCTAATTAGATGGCTTCGAATATTACAGATGCATAAGTGAGTTATGCTAATATATTTCACATGAATTTTGATGGCCTAAATATTCCTTATACGAATACCAGTACTAAATTTTGTCAGTGACCTTGCCTCCCAGTTTTCAGTGGAGTCATATTCAGAAAGATGTATCCATATACTACATATCTATTCCCCAACAGTCCTTCTCAGCAAGTTGCCATGCAACTGGAGCTGTCCATCGTGAAATACAGGTTATCTGACATCCTAAACCCTCAATGTAGGCATGCGTGAAATCCCTCCATCATGAAATGGAATGGTATATAAACATGACTGGGCCTGAGCAGGCCCTGAATGAATGAGTGAGTTACATAAACAATGCCAGTGGTCCTCACTCCTGCTACAATCCCTTCTCTTGCCCAGTCTGCATCTATGGTCTCTTCGGGAGCTCCCTATAATGAGTTGACAAAGGAAGCAAGAACTTAGGGGCGGCGCCTCTGGCTCATTGAGTAGGGCGCCAGCCCCTTATACCAAAGGTGGCGAGTTCAAACCCAGCCTCGGCGAACTGCAAAACCAGAAAAATAGCCAGGCATTGTGGCGGGCGCCTGTAGTCCCAGCTACTCGGGAGGCTAAGGCAAGAGAATCACCTAAGCCCAGGAGTTGGAGATTGCTGTGAGCTGTGTGACGCCATGGCACTCTACCCAGGGCGATAAAGTGAGACTCTGTCGCTACAAAAAAAAAAAAAAGAGAGAAGTTTTGTAAGGTTTGGGGCATGTCCTCCCCAAAGTGGACAGTTGCAGCAACACAAACTCTTTCTGAGACATCCCTGAAGGACAGCAGTAGAGGCAAATCTTCTTAGGGCACACGATTGTGCCTTTGTTTGGAAGAGAAAATGAAGACTTGCAATTCTAAACCAATTCATTCTTCATGGCCAATGGTTTAGCTGGATGGTCAGGGACATAGAAGAAATATGATTTCCAAGAAGATTGGAAAATTAGAGAAATGAAAATTTGGGCAAGAAATATGTTGGTATTCTTATATGAATTGGAAAAATCATGAAGATTTATGGGTCCTGTGTGAATGGTCACCAAAGGATGAACTCAACTGAGTAATATTTTAATAATCAAGTGGATAGCATGACTCATTCTTTGGATAACAGTTAGCCTCCTTTCCTAGCCATTCCTGTCTCATCCAATGGACTCCTGAAGAAAATAACCATGGTGGCAGGGATGGAGATAATGCATAGGCTCACAAATATGGCAATCACCCCACCAAAGTTGATCTGGCTAAACACACTACCAATTGTTCATTCTGCTAGCAGCAGAGAACCGTTAACTTCCCTACACAGCAGCCACTTGATAACCATTGATTACATTGGACTGCATCTACTGTGGTAGGAGCAGTACTCAACTAGACATTTACTCTGCATGAAATTTTTGACAAAATACCATCTGAATGTCCTACCCCTTGCCATGGCATTCCACATATCATTGCTTCTGATCAAGGAACTCCTTTCACAGTTGTTACCCTCCACTTGGAAGTAGTAGGTTTGATCAAATATAAGAATGGCCTTTTGAGACTCAGTTACGGAACCAGTTGGGTGGCAGTAAGTCTCGGGACTGAGACAAGGTTCTTCGAGAAGCTGTATTTGCTCAAAATCAATTCAATTTATGGTGTTGTTTCTCTGCTGCTGGTATTCACAGGTCCAAGAATCACAGTGTATAAACGGAAGTGGCATCACTCACTATTACACTTAGTAACCGGCCAGCAAAATTTTGCTTTTTGTTCCCATATTTATCTCTTTTGGCCTGGAAGCATTTGTTCCAAAAGGAACACAGTAATGACTCCCTTGGCCTGGAAGATGGCTGCCCAGCAATTTTAGACTGCCCATGCCTCTGAATCAACTGGAAAAGAGAGTTTGTAATAGCTACAGTGCTGGATGGCATGATTGATCTTCCCACAGATCTTGAAGAACTGTGCCACTCCATAGGGTAGGTGAAGGGGAATATGTCTGGAATACAGAAGATACCTTAGGGGCATATCTTGGTATTACCATGCCCTTTATTATGATCAATGTAAAATTACAGCCTACTCTGGGAAGGTCTACTAATGGCTCAGTCCTTTTAGGAATAATTGTTTGTGTCATTCCACCAGCTGAGATGCTTGCTAAAGGTAAATGGAATATGGAATGAGAGAAAAAAACGGAGTGAGAGAAAAGTTATAAATATCAGCTGTTACCATGTGACCAGTCACAGGAAAAGGACAGTAATTGTTATGGGTATTTTTTCTTACTCTGTCGTGGATATGATGGTGTGTGTATATACACATACATAAATAGTAATATATTGTTTTCCTCCCTCTCCTATTAAATTCTTATGTGACATAAAATGTACTGACTATTGTAATATTTAGATATTGTTAATTTTATATCATATTACTTAAGCTAAGAAATTTAAAAAGGAAGAATGAATGTCACTCAAGAACTTTACCTCCTCTTTGTAGGAAGAGGTTCATGAATTTTCAATGTGCACAGCATACTTTTATTATGTTAGGCAGAATTGTTATTGCTTACAGTTTTTATTTGGAGATTAAATATGTTTTAAGGAGTGTGCATGAGTACCAAATTGATAATAAGTGAACTTGTGCCACTTAATTTTATGTGCCAACTTGACTGGAATACTGAGTGTCTGATATTTATTTAAACCTTATTTTGGGGATATGTCTGTGAGGGTGTTTCTGAATGATAAAATTAAAATTTGAATCAGTGGGCTGAGTAAAGCAGTTTGTTTTCTCAAGTACAGGTGGGCCTTGTCCAGTCCACTGGAGCTGTGTATGGAACAAACAGTGGAATAAAAGAGGGTCCTTATTCTCTTTCAGCCTTCTAGTTAGTTCTGCGGGCACTGTTCGAAAGCGCCACAAGTAATTAAATCTTTCATTCATTCATAATTCTCCAAAAGAACAAGATTTATGGGTTCATAAAGCTATTGCTACCTGTTTCACACATCACACTTACATATTGTGCTATTTTTCTAAAAAAATAAGTCAAACTCAATGGCGTAAGGGAATATTTAATTGTAGTATAAAAGTTTCTGTAGGTCAGAAATCCCGGCACTAGTTAACTGTGTCTTCAAAGAAGTGCTTTCCAGTTTTGAATTTGAGGTGCTTCCCCAGCTGCATTCTCCCCTTGAAGCTTGAGATTGATCTTTCAGGACCTACCTAGGTTATTGGGAGAATTTGGTTTCTTGCAGTGGCAGGATTCAGGTTCTGGTTTTGTTTTCAAACTAGCTGCTCTCAAGTCTTTAACACATGGACCCTCCATCCTCAAAACCATGATTGGAGACTGTTCCTACTGTGGAATATGCCTGACTTCCGGAAGGGCTGTGTCTAATTTAAGGACTCGTCTCCTGGGTTATTCACACCTGAATAATGGCCCTTTTGATTGACTCAAACTCAACATGTTAATGTTAATAGTCTAATTATTGGGGTGATGTTCTATCATATTCACAAGGAGAGAGAATTTTCCAAGATGTGCACAAGAAAGGGCAGAAAACTCTAGAGGGTTTGCAGAATTCCATCTATCACATACATTGTGCAGAGAAAATACATTGTATGGGCTAAGAATACAAATTTTAGAGCTATACTTCCTGAGTTCAAACCGAGTTGCACCACAATTTGGCATGCAATGTTGGGTAAGTTTTTTAAATTTGACATGTTTCTGTTTTCTCCTTGGTAATATATAACTTATAATATTGTACTAACTTGCAGGTTGTTGTAAAAAAATACACACACGAAGCAATTTGAAGGGTTATTATTTAATGAAAGAAGCTATATCTGTAACTCACATTCACATGAGCATAACTGTATGAATGATAAATGAATCCTTTTGCTTTGGATAAAAAGTGGAAGGTAAGTTTTCATTCATGAATAATTTGATATGTGAAAAGCAAATAAACTAGCTTTTCTGGCTTAATTAACAAGTCACCCTAAGGGTAAAATACCTTTCTTCAATGATGAGAAAAAGGTTTATTATTTTGATTTTTTTTTTCATTTAGCTCTACCTTTTATTGTTAAGGTAAGCATGAATTTAAAACAGTTCATCAATATTTTTATTGTTTTCTTTCTTAAAATAATATTATTTTACATACTCTAACTCAAATGGAGACTTTTTTCCTTATAGATATGATAGCATTATTTCTCATATTACTTAATGAGGTTTTTCTATTGATTGTATTCACTCTCCATTACATAAATATTTATTTGACATTTGTTATGTTTGCTAAGTACATTGGAGGAGTTATGAGGTTTCTTTTTGTTGTTGTTGTTGTTTGTTTGTTTGAGACAAAGTTCTTACTCTGTCATAATGGTAGAGTACAATGATGTCATCTGAGCTCAACGCAGCATCAAACTCCAGGTCTCAAGGGATTCTCCTACCTCAGCCTCCTGAGTAGCTGAAGCTGGATTGTAGGCATGCTCTGTCAGGCCTGGCTAGTATTTCTATTCTTTTTTTTTTTTTTCTGTAAAAATGGGGTCTTGCTCTTGCTCAGGCTGGTCTCAAACTCCTGAGCTCAAAGGATCCCTCCAGCTCAGTTTCTCAGAGTGCCCGGATTATAGGTCTGAACCACTATATCTCTACTGAGCTATGAGGTCTCAAAGGGTGGTATTACTGCTTGCTAACTACAATGCGTGGTAGATGGTTGCACCTGATTTTCAATAACACAGCACCAGGTGTAAACTAGTTCACCAAGGGGATGGGAGCGAGGTGGCCTATGAGGACACTTAGTGCATGCCCTTCTTGCTGGTCTCCATTTACATGATAGGAACATAGTCCAGGGAATTGTGCCAAAGTCTTTCTCTTCTCTCAATGATCCTTTGTACCTTAAAGATTCTGTTGACACTGCATGCTCAGAAAGCATCCATCTTTCTTCTTCAACAACTCTGCATTATCCTCTGTCTCCCCAGTGGGAAAGTAAATAATATTTGGCCAGCCATTTTAAAGATGTGCACTCTTCCTCATTCTCCAAGCTTCTGCAGACTTTTTATTGGCTAAATGAAGATCTCAATTTTTAATGTTTAGTTAATGAAGCTTTCACTCATAAATTCTGACTCAATGATAGCTTGGCATATTTTGTGAGAAAAATTATTTAATTTTTATTCATTTTCTGTTGAATAAGAATATGTACATTGCTTCTCTTGAAAGATCTAAATTAGTAATTTTGGGAACATTTTATTTATTTTATTTGAACAAATATTTTCATAAGATCCGGTGTATGCAATTCACTGTGAATATTGCTGATTTACTACTCTCAAAAGTTGGTTCATGAGCTCAGAAAGCTAACAGTCAAGTTAAAGAATCTGGTAGGCACAGTATGTTATAATAGCATGAGGAACAATATGTTAAGTACTTATTATCTATGCAAAGTAAGAATTCCACTTAAGGGTAAGGAAAAGGTCAGTGGAGGAAATGACAGTGAATATGGTTTAAGTTTCTAATGGAGGAAATGTTATCAAATATGGATAATATTTCTATTCGTGGAAAAATATCAGTATATTATTACAATGGGAATACTGTAAGACCAATGATTCTAAGGTAAGGAAATGTAGCTTATTCAAACAGTCTTCTGACAAGAGTTGTGTATAGAATATAAGGGTAAGTGGCTGAAATATGACCAAATCCATACTTGCCTTAAATATATTTTAAAAGAAGCAGAGCCGAGATAATACATATGAGACATTCGGTATTGAGTCCAATAAGGCAGTGTAACAATACCTGTACCAGCGGATATTATACTTTTCACAGATTCCAGGAAAAACTGGAGACACATTATGCTAAGTAAGAACTCATTATTTCACTTTCTAAACAACTATTGAAGACTGTGGTAGATTTGGAAATCCATAAAAATGCTAGTTAATTAAAATACCAAGTCCCCTGTGACTTGAACTGAGTTGTTATCTGGAAGATTTTTATGCTGTATGAGAGGAAGAGAAATCGGGAAAAACATATAACACTATAAAATTAAATTAATATATTTCATGTATTGATTCTTTTTAATGGGGCATTGTTGTGCCTTAGTTAGTCAAGAAAGATATTTTTCTGAACTGGGTCTGAAGAACCATTGACAATGGGCACATAGGATCGGTAATTTCCTTAAAAATATGTAAAAAAAAAAAAAAAGCAACTTGTAGGAAATCCTTTGTTGTTTGCTTAAAAATCCATTTCATTTTTCTTAGAGAAGATGGTAGTTACACTATTTATAGCTTTCTCATTAGAAGAACAAACTATTACTTTACGTGTTCACATATCCAGTTTAAAATATAATGCTTTAGTTTTACAAATGTTTAAAGCTTGCTCTCCTATAGAATAACAGAATACAGCAGTATGTAAGAAATTTAAATAAATATTAGTATTATTTTGACATCTATATGCTATTTTAGGTAGAAATTGTAAATATGATTCCATTTGTTCAATAAAGATTAAAACAAAAGGATTGAATATTTTTAATACTTAAAACATATAAAAGTTCATACTATTTTGATAAGTTTCTAATTGAGATTTTGCTTCTAAGAATTAAAATGACATAATTTGTGCATTTGTTAATCAGTCACCATCAAATCAAATGTATCACCATCAAATGGTAATGCATTTCTATCACAGGAGCTTGGAATGAGCTTGACCCAAGCTTGTATTATAAGAGTACAAGATGTTACAGCTTATAAAGCTTCTCATTAAATAGTGTGAAAAATACAAATGCAAATAATAAAGTCTAAAGTTCTAATGATGAGTACCAAAGGGATATTGTATCAGAATCCCACTTTAAATTCATTTCAGATCAGTAAACTTTAATCATCATGAAAAGAATTATGAAAACAAAGAACATATATTGAACATACACTTATCTTTGTGAAACTAATTACTGAGCTTTGGTGAAAAATACTCCAACATTAATTCCATTTAATTTTAAATGTTTCTGTCTGTTCACCCTCTTGGTATAATGTTTAATATGGATTAATAGAAAATAAAAGGACTTTAATATCACATTCTATGAGCTTCATACCAGTAAAGTTGGTTTATTCTGACATCAGATAATATGTATGAAGTAAATGTTAACAAAAAATGCTACAAAATGCTATATCATAATCCATTTTTATACTACAACTCTTTGTGCCTTTAAAATAATACCTGAACTTTGTCAAGTATTTAGAAAATACAATAAAGGTATAAAGAATTAATATAACTAAACCTAATTTTAAAAGAGATTTATCAGTCAAAATAATGGAATGAATCACCTATTTTCTCTCTTTCCCCTATAAAAAATAAAATATGTTGTATAGATTTACATCCCAAATAATTAAATGTCTAACTCCCATAAAAGATACTTTGATATTCAGGCATTTTTTTATATGTCTATCATTTTGTAGTAATATTAGCAATGTCACAGAGACTTTACATTAAAGGAACTGTTGCTTATATTGAGATTTTAATGATTCCTTCTAAGATAGCCGCATTGATTCCACCTGTGGTGTTGGTACCCTTGTGAACTTTGTTCTCCTTTCAGAAGGGTGCAACTTACTCATTTGATTCTGAAGAAGGAAATAGAGACAAAGTGATGACTGTCATTAGTTTGGTTTGCCTATAAAAGCTGTGACCTCTGTCAAGTTAGCTGACCTTCCTTATTGCCATCTCAACTTGCGTACCTGATAAAACAAGCTTGCCACATTTTAGATGGCACATAAGTAGGGACTGCGAGTAAACTCCTGCCAACAAAATCAAGGAAATGAAGCCTCAGTCCAACAACCTATGAGAAACCAGATCCTGCCAACAGTCATGTAAGTTTGGAAATAAATCACTGCTGGTGTTCGCCTTCTGATGACTGCAGCTTGGTTGATACTTGAATACAGGCTACGAAAGATCTTAAAGTACAGGATCCACCTGAAACATGCCCAGATTCCTGACCCACAGGAAGTGTGAGAAAACAAAGACAGAATTTTTAAAAGTTTTGTGATAATTTATCATGCAGCAGTAGAAAACTAATATAGTTTTATTGCCTTTCTTATTACATTATTTCTAATGTAGCTAATTTATAAGTATTTCTCTTTGTAGGTGACTAGAGTTTATTACAGAATAATACCTCTTTTCAAAAAGATGACATAGGTTATTTTAAAAGCCCTGAAAAATTTAATGTCTCTTATTTTTCTGCACATATACATATATAACATTTATTGGTGCTGTAGAGTTCTTGATTTCTATTAATTATGGATTCTTCTCCATTATTGTTCAATATTTATTGTTATGTTAAATATGTCTATTTTAAATTTATTAATATATTTTTAATTCTACATGATAAAGAGTATCTAATAGTTTGCGAAAATGATATAATGTAAAAAGAACAGTGCAAAATATACCAAGCCAAGAGAAAGTGGAACAGGATAGAAATAAAAAAATGCATACAAATTTCATAAAGTCCTACATCGTTCTCTTTGTCACCAATTAAGCCTTACATTTTCATACATCCAATTCAAAGCAATATATAAGACAAATTTTATGTAATCCTTCTTACTTCTTTATAATAGCAAAATACTGGGATCAATATGATTTTGTCTTTTAGGACATACACCAATCTTCTTCATTGTAAACATCTTTTTGGCTAAGATACTTAGTGAATTGGTTTCTTCATTCATCAGCAGGATATTCAAGCTGGTTAATGCTTTTTGCCCACTGGATTTTCCTCTTTTGTCTAAAAACTTCTATAAAACTCAGATATTCAGATCACTTAATATGATTTCTTACTATTTTGTTCACTTGCTCTTTTTTAGTTCTGATAGAACGTTACAGGTTATACTTTTTCTTTACTACATCTTGTTTCTATAATGTCTAATACAGGACCAAGGCAATAGATAAAATTTTCTTTCAGAATTTTTGTTTTCTATTTCTTTTCATTGTTGTCTAATAGAATATTACTACTTAGTAGTGCTAGGTTTATGGATATAATGCAATCATAACCATTTTTCTAACATAAAAGAGAAGTTAGTATAAATTTGCCTATTTGAAGGTAGTTTTTCTTTTGGTCAAGGTTAGCTCTTCCTTTTGAGCTATTTTCATAAAGCTTGGAATATTTCGCTTATTTTTATATGGTACTCTACATTTGCCTTTTTGGCTTATAATAAAAAAATCATCTTTCATGGTTTTGTTTAGCCTTGTGGGTAATGTGATAAACATATCGTATCTAAATAAAAAGAATAGATTGGCCAAATTTCACATAATCAGTTCATTGATCATAATTTTTTTACTTATATCTTTTTCAATCTCAATTTATATTCTTTTCTACTCGAAATTGGTAGGATAATACATGCTGGAAAAAATCTTGGCAGTTTCCATTCTACTTATTTTTATTGTCAATTGGTACAAAAATAAGACCCTCAAAGATAGTTACAACTCTGGGAGGAATCCTAGAAGTAATGTTTGTATTTGAGGGCTAGAAGATCTGCTTTTGCCTAGGAAGATATCTACTTTCGTTTGGGACATAGAAAACTGGAAGGAGCATCACTTTTACCTTGACAACTATAAGAAAGAATAGCTTGAAATCTAAGGAAAGACTGGGACTTGTGAGGAAAGACTGGATGCCATTGACTTACGAGTGATAGCAAAAGAAAAAGGTTCTCAGTGACATACCAGCAGCTAAGAAGAATTCAGCTAAATTTTAACAAATTGCCACATGCTAAATGTATTCTACTTTGAGATTATAGAACACAATAAGATTATAGTGTTATAAGAACATCAATATAATAGACAACAAGAAAGTTTGCATAATTCTTATTATTTGCTCTACAAACTTCACTGGTTGTCCATGAGGAAAATTATACACAGGGTGGCAGATGACAGAAGCTTTCATTAGAGATAAAGTCCTGGAGAAGGTGGCTGGTATTCCATTGGGAAAGGCAAATTCTCTCTCAAGCAGGTGGAAGAAGGGCAGCATATCTTATCTCCTCAAGGAGGCAGAGACTGGTACATCCTGGCTTTGGAAATAATACAAAACTTCCAAAACTTTATGGCCTGGAGTATAAAAAAAACCTACTGGTAAAGGAGGGGAAAAAAATATTCTCCCTGGTAAGATCCACTGAAATACAAAGCTGTTTGGGCAGCACCTGTGGCTCAGTGGGTAGGGCGCTGTCCCCAAATACTGAGGGTGGTGCGTTCAAACCCAACCCCAGCCAAACTGCAAAAAGAAAAAATACAAAGCTGTTTGACCCTGGGAAGATATACTGAGAGACTCATCTCAAGATGCAGAGACTGAGACAGTCTAAGACTGAACCAGGACAAAGAGAAGACCCCACCCCACCCAATGCCAGGCACCATGTGTCCATGTACACACACACTCACTCACTCACACTGAAGCAGCACCATTGAATAAGCAAAGGCAGACACCTACTAAGGAAGAGACAAGAGTGTGCAGAGTATGGTCACTCTGCATGGTAGGCACACAAATAATATGCCTACCATGCAGGCATATGCAAATGTGAAGGTCAAGCAGGAGCACTGAGAAAGACCATTTGTTGAGCAAAGCCTCACCCTAAACATAACTGCTTTTAGTTAAGCTGAAGGAAACCATGATAGATAAGGGACATTCTTTTTAACAAATGGTGGCAGAAGAATTGAATATTGATATGCTGTAAAATGAACAAGAAACCATAATTTTTGGGTCTTTGAAATAACTCATGTTAAAAAAAAAAAGTTAAGTCAAAACCTAGGAGAAAGCATTTGCAAAAACATATAGGGCTTATATCCAAAATACGTAAATAACTCTAAAACATAATAACAAAATAAACCAATTAAAATGGGAAATTCTTTCAATATACTTTATCAAAGATATGATAGTAAATAAGTAATTGATAAAAATTCCGTATATAATTGGTCACTACTAAAATGGAAATTGAAACCGTGATGAAACTCTGCATGTTTACAAAGATGTTCCAAACAAAACAAAACAAAAATACAGAAAAACATGAAAATCCCAAGTGCAAGTTCTGATGTATAATCACAATCCCATAAAATAATAGAAGAAATGAAGAGTGGTAGATCTACTTTGGACAACAATTTGGCAGTTTGTAATCAAAGTTATATATTCATTAATCATAAGATCACAGGCCACTCCTTGATATTTACTCAAGAAAAATGGAAACAATGTTTTTGGTACAATATATTCATAATTGCTAAAACAAAAAACAATGCAAATGTGTATCATCTGGTGAATGGATAAACTATGATACATCTATGCAATGAAACACTATTCAACAATGAGACAGAATTAATTCTGATACAAGGATGGTATGGTTGATGCTCAAACACACTATTCTGGATAAACTAAAAGGCAACACCAGATTTATTCATTTTATATGGGATTCTTAAACAACAAAACAGATCAGTGGATATCAGTTGTTCACAAGGGTTTGGTATGACGGAAGTGTTGAATGCAAGGTGGTAAGAGGTAATGCAATTTCACTATTGAAAATGCTCTTGTTGCAGTTACATAATCTGTACATTTGTTAAAACTCATAGAACTGCGCACTTAAAAGATCATAAATATACTTGACATTCAGACTCATGACAAAATTGTTAAAGGTAAACATTATTGGATCTTTCCAACAGTTAATGAGGAAATACAGTTAAGATATTCCTTGAATACTAAACGCAAATATAATTATAGAATGTGACACAACTTCATAAAATAAAAGTTTATATCTGGAAAATTAGAATTAAGATTGCAGAAGCTATTCCCCAGTAATAAATATGACTATTTTTGTATTTTGCAGTAGAATCATATAGATCTTCTCCTTATATACTGTGCTTCATAACAGTAAGAAATAGTATGATTAATAGAAGAAATATACCATTTACAGTTCATTATTATTCATGAAATAGAAAGACATATGTCAACTATTCCATAACAAACTCCAATCATTATTCTCTTCAGAATTCAACATTGACGCTACACAACATAAATGACAGGTTTAGAACATACCGTGCTCACTCTGAATTGAAACATTGCAATAGAAATCACATTGTAATCAATCATTACCGACTAAGTACAATTTGTGAAGGTCCATTCCCATGGAAGGCTACTTGGCTGCCTTTCATTTGAATGCTCTCTACAAAAAGTTAACTATGGTCTAACAAATTAATGTTAAAGATAAATGCAAATATGTTACCAAATCAGCTTAGCTTAAATAATTAATATTAGTAACTTACTTGCCATTTTCATTCAAATCACTGTTGAATTTCTTATTAAAATTGGAAATACTTTGCCATAAACTTCACTATACCTCTATAGTCCTAGCTACATTGAGCATTTGTTTATAAGTCCAGCACCAATAGTGAGTCCATTTTATATCTTTGGACTGGGAAACTCATCTATTGTTCCAAAAAGACTACGGCAGACTGAGCTATAACTTCAGATTCCCCAATGCAGGAGTTTTAGTGTAAACTCAAGTTTTCATCATTGGTTTGAAACTCATTAGGTTCTGGGGCTTCCTGTTTTTGTTGTTGTTTTCCTTATTGCTCTGAAGATTTTCTTCTGAGATTCAAGAGATATATTTTATATTCTATAGACACAGAACCTTTTTACAGCTTAAATTAGTTCAATCCGAGGCATGAAATCAAGGAAGTGTAACTTGGTAATATCAGCTTATTGTATTTGCTTGATGGAAAGTGGAGACACCAGGAATTTCTCCCAAAGTGATTCTGCGTATTGGAAATGCATATGTCATTACAGGTGTAAGTTAAACTGACTTTGGAGAATATATTTGAGTAAAGAGGAAGCAGGAGAAGCCACTGGAAAAATCATCAAGGAGGAAAATTGAAGCTCTAAACTACTTTTTTCTTTCTGCCTGCCTTCATCTGAAAATGTGATGCCTAATTTGCTTCTCCTGATAATATAAATGCAAAGTGGGATGGTCAGTGAAGCTTTTACAAACATTGACCACTTCTTAGTATAGACTTATCAAGGGTTTAGATTTTACAGGTAAAGCTTCACCAGCCATCACTTAACATGTGATATGCTATCATACATTTACAGAATAGTGTGAAATTAAGTGTAAATTTGTCTTTGCTGAGAGTGTTTGCATTTTATGTCTTATAAGTTTCTGAGGAATGAAAAAACAGAGCTCATTTGAAAGTGTTGAATATGAGTGCACAGGTGGGAAGGATTTTGGCAGATCAAAGAACACCTTACAGACTCAAATTTACGGTATGAAAGCTGTCTTTACCTATGCCAATCGTATTTATTTTCATTGGCACATAGGTTGAATCAAAGTTAAAACATCTTCTATAACTATTTAAAACAACATCAGTCAGAATTCCATATAAATCACTTATCATCCTTTCCTCACCCATAACTCCACAAGAAGCCCTCTGCTTTGTGTAACATCTTTCAGTGGAAAGGACATTTACAGAAAAATATGTACATGCCATCAATTCCAGCATACACCAAGAAGCAATCTGCCTTCATAATTTAGAGTGTAGGCTACGTTAAAAACAGATCCTCCGGTGAGTTATTGCTCCCTGTAGTCATAATGTGCCTTATTTCACTGCCCATAAAACAATATGAAAAGTGGCACTGTGATGGATTCAGTAGTTAGACCATATGCCAGGATATTTTTCTGAAAATATCTTCCCTAAATACCTAACAAAATAGATAGCTCATCACGGGCTGACACGGAACTGAGGCATATGCAAGCGGAAAACATTTTCTGCATGTTTTAAAAAGTCCTCGAGTGTGGTAAGAGGATAATAAGTTGTTAGCATTATTTCAATAATTAAATAATCAGGAAGCTAGACAGTGGCACTTGTAAGGTCCAAGTGTCTGATTTATAGTCCCATAAACACATCCTCTGAAAGATACGTGCCCTCCACTTAGTTCAGTCTGGACGCTAACGTGGCGTCTGTGCCAATAATTCCAGAGTGTGTCTGTTGCTTAACATTTAAAAGATGCTACACTTAAACAATAGTAATATTTTCTTTTTCCTTTTTTTTTTTTTTTGGAGACAGAGTCTCACTTATTAACCCTGGGTAGAGTGCTGTGGCATCACAGCTCACAGTAACCTCCAACGCCTTGGGCTTAGGGGATTCTCTTGCCTCAGCCTCCCGAGTAGCTGGGACTGCAGGCGATAGTAATATTTTCTAAACTAATTTAAAGATCAATTTAAAGAAAAAGTCTCCCCTTTCCCAACTTTAGTGGGAGTTTGGCAAATGGAGAAAATATTCAAAGCAAGAATCATTTGTTGGGGTGGGCAATTTATCATTTACTAGTATTCAATAGCGGTTTAATAAAATAAGTCTGCTTTCAAGATATGAGACAGCTACTCTCAAGTGTCATTTTAGAAGGCAGAGGTAAGTAGTGGAGTAAACTACGGGACCACATATCCATATCCTAAATAATGCCAGCGCGTGGGGCAAATTTACAATGGAAAGCTCAAAATTCTCACCATCTCTTTTATCTACTGTTCTATCTCCAGAGCAAACCTAATGTTGAATATCTGTGAAAAGCTTAATCAACAGATTCAAATAAATAAAGAAATAAGCTAATAAAGTATATTTTGTATTATTTATAGCTACTTTTTAAAAAAAGAGCTATGTTCCAATTATTTCTGTATTAAACTGATAACTCTGCCATTTCTCCCTTGGTTCAGTCTCACCCCATTCTCTGTCATCTGCTCCCCATTTGCCTTGTAATCTTTCCCCCCTCCATCCTCTCTCCATGCAACTAGGGAAACAGAAAGTACCAAAAGAAGACTTTATTTCAGATATTAATGAAAACTTCAGTCAGAATTTAAAGAAAAATTATTAATTAGAAATAAATTGTCATGTTTCATTTATTTTTCTCAAATAAGGCCAGGTTGTCATGGAATGATTCTTGATGATTGGGGTTTCATCTTTGTAGAAAATAAATGGAAAAAAAGAGAAATAAACAGATAACCACTTTCCTTGAATATGCTACTCAACTTTTCTTTGGAAATATATATAAATAGGATTATAATCTCCATTATTCTAATTTAAAAGTTTTTTTCCCTTTGTACATTCATAGGAATTAATATTACACATGCCATCTAATAAAAACTTGACATTTTTTCATTGTGCAAAACATAACTCCCCATGTGAGTCAGCTTGCAACACACCTTCAAACAATATTAAATTATGCCTAAATGATGCATAACTATTAGTTCTTATAAGTATGATGGGAGCTTAGAGGTTTAATATATGATTATTTTCCTATTGTTTACAGGATCTTAGGAAATTTATTTAAGACTATGTGGTTTTCTCAAATAATGAATAGGGGTATTATTAATATGTTCTTCCAGACCAATTGTAATAACTGAGAAGATAATGACAAATTACTATGCATACTTTAACCAGTAAAATAAATAAGCATTTACTAAGAATAAAATTGTTTTCCTTTGCTTTGGAAACTAGGACAGACAACCTCCCCAGCATACGAGACGTTTGGCTATTTTCCATCAGATAATTTTACATTCAGGGAAAAAAAAGAAAACCATAAACTACAACTTGAAGGACAAAGCCCTCAAAGTTTAGGTTAGTCAATCCCCAAGAGATAGTTAATATGCTATTTTAGGAAGCATAATATATTTGTAAAATTTTTATATTCTATTTTATGTTATGATATATTGTGCATGCTTACTACTTATTTTTAGTGGACATTGAGAAAGCTGTTTTGTCTGCCACCAATTCCAGAAATCAAAGAAAGGCAAAGATGTAATAGGGATACCACATCTGTCAATCATTTCAAGTATGTAAAAGCCTAGCACATTACCTTATCCTTAGGAAAACAATGACTACGTCTTTACATGAAAATTGTCAAGACTTTATATTATTTATCCTTTCTACGGAAGTATGAAATGGTATTCTATTGCTCAGAGTTTTTGACAATTTTGAAAACATACCTCTTCTGCTAGTTATGTTCTACTAGAAACTAATACATTTTTAAGCACAAAGTAAACTGACTTTCTTAAAAACTACTGAAAGAAGCTTGTCTCTTCCATATAGCTTTGAATATTTGACTCACTGCATCAAAAATTTGTAACTCATTTAGGAATTGTCAAGAAGTGAATTTCTGTTCACTTCTAGCCAAGAAGTTCCTTGGTTTATTAGTCCCTTAGGGATGATTAAAACTGTCTCTTCACATTACAGTATTATCATCTTTTGGTCATTATTCTGGCAATAGGACATTGAATCAAACAGATCCTGATCTTTCTAAGTTGAACAACTTTCTAAGCTTTCAATAAATCTACAATTTGTGGGTATTCCACCTTAGTTTGATTTTTATGATCATGGTCATGTTCATGGATTGTGAAATTTCTTCATCTTAAAATTATTCTCTTTATGGAGGTTTCTGATGGACCAATTAATGTTTCCATTTTTCTGATGTGACTGAAAATCTCCAGTGAGCACCGTATGTTAACTTAGGTGACCTGGGGATAACAGAGTAAGCAGGTCTGGTAATGCAAGTTGTCCTGTGTGGTTGTGCATTCGCATGTTAAGATACTGACTAAGTTTAGCTGGATTTGCCCTTAGAGCCCTTTTTAATTCCAGGCACGTGGGGCAGCTTTATTTCTTAGTTATGAAAATAGCTATTCCCCTAGCATCGTGACTTTTAGATCTTGCAGAAGCCATCGACTTCTCTTCAGAACCTTCATCTTAGCTTCTTAATCTATTAAGATTGACCACAGTGAGAACATTTAGGGATATGAACAGCTGCAAACAATATATCTGTTACTCCTAATAATTTACTGTAAGATAATGGTTAATTATTATTATGAATGAAAGAAATAACAAAGTATATTCTTTTATGCCCCCAAAGCTAAGCCACTATTACAGGTAGTGGAAGTTTAAGTAATAGCTCCAAGACCTGTGAGTTGATAGAATGAGTCATGAATTGGTATCCTGTCTGTGTCGCTAGCAACATTGGGAGCCTTGAAAACGTCACCTATCATCTCTCATGCATTTCTGTTTATAGGTACATAGGAAGAAATGTACGTGTCCAAAATTTGTAAGGAAAATTTTAGAATTATTACTAATATTCTTCTATATGTTCGTAGAAACAGAATGAGTATGATAGTATGCTAAATTTTAAAATATGTGGAAGAGAACAGATTTGTCCTGTCTCCTGAAATAATTAAAAATGAAAGAAAATATAAGAAGCAATGGTAGGTAGACGTTGAACCTCAGTCAGCAGAGGAAAGGATCTGACAGAGGGGACATGAGGACGGCAAGTAAGTGTCTGAGCATCTCCTGATGACACAGCGCGATAACAGTGGAATCTGAGGGAGTCGAGCCATCTCCTTGAGGAGAGGAGATGGTGAGGTGCTGTTGGTGGTCTCAGCTGACTAGAGTTTGCAGGGAAAAATACACCAAAAAGGGACAGAACCACAGAGATCTGCAAAGAGTCCTTCCTGTTCCGTTCTCAGTTAAATGGTCATTTGTGCATATGTGTGAATGTGGGAAGAGAATCCCATGAAAAATGACAACAGTGCAATCCCGAACTTGCATCAGGGCTAGAAATAATTTGTGATCTCAGCAGTAAGAGGGGGGAAATTCTCGTTATTTATAGAGCATCAAGTATGTAAGTATTCAGAGTGTTATTGCCTTGGCATTGGGGAAACGTAGCTACTGACTAAAGGCTGCCTTGATCCTATCTAACAAAATTAATGTGCGAATTCCCAAGGATTAACCCATTCCATAATTATTATGGTCCAAGTACAGTTAAAAAATACATAGAAATATTTAGCTCCCAATGAGATAGAATTCATTAGATCTGTCATCCAATGAAAAATGACAAGTCATGCAAAAAAAAATTGGAAAATATGACTCAAATGGTAGAAAAGTTAGTCAACAAAAATAGACACAGAAAGGAACTACATAATGGTGTTAGTAGGCAAGAATGTTAAAATAATTATTATATACTATATACATAAGAAAGTATGGGAACACTCGAGCATGTTAAGAAGAAACATTGAAGATATAAAAATTCTGAATTCAAACTGAATTCAAACCTCTAGTAATGCAAATTGCAATGTCAGAGAATTAAAACAAAACATACTACATTGAACTGAAGGTATATTAATGCTAACCCAGAAGATATTGATAAATTTGCAGACTTAGTAGTAGAGACTATTCAAAATACAATATATAAAAAATAATCTATAATAAAATGAACAGACTCTCATACTTAAAGGAAAACATTCCCCTGATACCAATTCCGGGGGGGGGGGGGGAAGAAAAAAAACAACCTCAAAGACATTTAAATATACAAAAATGTATTTAATGAATATAGATGCAAAAATCACCAACAAAATATTATCAAACCAGATCTAATAATATATAAATTATTTATACAGAGTTGCCTATGTAGCAGAACTGACAAGTTCACCAGTGTCAGAAGAGATTTATTATACACAGTCAACGTATGGTGCATTTTCATTTATTAGTGATCAATAATATGAAAATAAAATTTAAGAAACAAATTCTATAATTCTATTAAGCTAGCATATCAAAGAACAAAATAAAGTGAAGTAAATTTAATAAAGTAAGTCAAATCATGTATACTAGAAACTAAGAAATATCACTAAGAAATTGTTTTGAAAAATCTACATATGTGACGGAACAGTGAATTTTCATGTTTTGGAAGATTATTATTATTGAAATGGAAATTTTCCTCAAATTGATCCAATGCAATATCTTCAAAGATTCCAGTTTTTACTTTTCCAAAGAAATAGATAAGATAATTTTTAGATATATGGAGGGAAACAAAGGACCAAAGAAGCCAAACTGGAAGGGCAAAATTTTGGACATAACACTTTCTGATTTTAATATGTACTATTGGCATAAAAATAGATACGTGAAATATATAATGTGTTGTAGTTATGTTGAAGTAAAGAAATAAACCTTTACATTAATAAGTGATTTTTAACAAAGATGCTAATGCAATTCAATAGGGGAAAATAATATATTTTAATATAGGTGCTGGAACAATTGGATAGCCACATGCAAAAAATCATAAGTGATTTAAAAATTAATTAGTAAGACTTCATCAAATTTAAAACTTTTACTTCACAATATAGCATCTAGACAGTGAAAAGCAAGTCACAAAAATTGAGAATGTGTACGTTAATGATACATCACATAACTTTATGAGGAATAACCGTTTTTTAGAAAACTCATAACTCAAAAATAAGAATACAAATAAATAAAAAATCAGCAAAAGTAGTGATTGCACACCCATAGCTTCAGCCAATGGTGGATCAAAGTTATTTGGGATAAAATAATAATACAACATCAAATTTAATACAAATAAAAAATGCAGTATAGAATCTGTTTGTATAACATTTACATTACTTTATATTTTGTAAGTTATCTAGAGATGATTTAAATTATAGGACAGAATGATCATAGGTTTCATGCAAATATTGTGACATTCTATACAAGAGAATTGAGCATCCTAAGATTTTTGAAACTGTTGGGGTCCTGAAATCAATTTTCCATGGATTCTGAGGGATTACCATATATGTTATCCACAAAGCACATGAAAAGATGCTCGATGATAAGGAAAATGCAAATCACAACTCCAATGAACTACTTCCTCACCTCCACTAGAACGCTACAAGAAAAAAGAACAGCCATAGAATCAATGAGAATGTGGACAAACTGGACCCCACACACATTGCTGTTGGCATTATAAAATATTGCAGCCATTTCATAAAATGATTTGGAAATTTTTAAAGTGTTTAAAATATATTTATCATACACTAAAAGAATTCCACTCCCAGCTACCTACTCAAGAGAAGTGAAGTCAAATAATCACGTGTATAGTTGTACATGAACATCTATAGAAACTTATTTATTATGGACAAAAGTATAAATGATCCAAATGTCCACATATTGATGAATGGATGAACAAAATTTGGTGAATTTCATACAATGAAATGTTGTTCAGCACTACAGGAGAAGAAAGTACTAATATATGCTACAATATATAGAAACCTCAACAAATGTGCTAAGTGAAAAAGCCAGACAGCAAACAATTATGGAATTTCATTTATATGAAATGTCCAGACAAAGAAAACTTATAGACCCATAAAGTCTCTGGCACTAGGAATAAGGATGAAAGAAAGGTTCTAAATTTGTATTGTAGTGATGATTTCACAATTTTAATTATTTCACTAAAACTTTTAATTATACAAATACAAAGCACTAATTTTATGATATGAAAGTAATACCTCAATACATTTTTCTAAAATATAAGAAAACAGAGCACCAATGAGCTCTTAGTCAACATCTATCTACCACAGAGTAATTGAATTTTTAAGGGGAGAAAAAAAGTGGAAAAGCCAAAAAAAAAAAAAAAGTAAGTAAATACAAGCTAAACATTTCAATTTTTATGAAAATCAATATCCCTAGTTCAAATAAGTTCGATGAATCCCAAGAATAAAAATACGAACATTGTTCCACAGGGCATGTTGTAATCGAATTGCTCCCGAACCAGTGAAAACTAGAAAATTTTAAGAACATCTAGAGTCAAATAAATATTATATATGGAGAATGACAACAGGACTCTTAATAGGAATGACATGGCTAGAAGCAAAAGAGTTAAAGTATTAAAGAAAGAAGAAAAAAATTGTCAATGTAGAAATTTTTGCCTATCAAAAATTACACTCAGGATGGGCATGGAGGCTCATATCTGTAATCCTAGCATCTGGGAAGCCCAGGTAGGAGGATGGCTTGAGCCTAGGAGTTTGAGGCTGCTGTAAGCTCAGCTGATGCCTCAGTACAATATCCTGGGGCAGCAGAGGAAGACTGCGCCTCGAAATATATATATATATATATATCTTTCAAAGAAGAAGGAAAAACAATTTTTTACAGGCACGTAAAAGTCAAAATAATTCATCACTAGCAATCCTGTATTGTATGACATTTTTTAAGAAGTCATTCACAAAAAGAAAAATAATATTAAGTGGAATTCTGATTTTGTTCAAAGGAATACAGGACACTACAATAATGGTAATTATATGGACAAATATATCATAATTAGATTTTATTTTAATATCTCTAAATGTGAGGTTTATATACAAAATAACAAGGGAATTGAGATTTATAATCTACATGGACTGTTACAAATAAAAACATATGCTATAAACTCTAAAGCAACTACTGAAAGAAAATAATGAAGCATTAAGGATACTAAGTCAAAGAAAAAAGTGCAATAAAAATCTGTAATTAAGACAAGAGAAAGCAAAGAAGAAGAGGAAGAGGAAGGGGAAGGAAGAAGAAGCAGGAGGGAGTAGTAGAATGAATGAATGGTATAGATACAATAAAACTAGCAAGTTGGGCAATTTAAACCAAAATTTATCCATAATTATACCAAAAATAGTCTGAGCACTTCAATTATAAAGTAGAGATTATCACATTGGATGGAAATAAATTAAGCCTCAGCCACATGATATCTATAAGAACCCACCTTAAATGTAAAAACGCCAATAGATGAAGAAGAAAAAAAATAGGGAAAGCTTTTCTTTGCCATCTCTTAGTGAAAAGAACCCTTGATTGGCTATATTAAGATCATACAAAGCAGATTTTAGAGCAACAGCATTACCTGAGATACACATGTCATTTGGTGAATGTGACAGGGTCAGTACAAGTGGAGGACACTTATGGACTACATGTTTATATTCCCCCAAATCATATGTTGAACTGCTAACCCCCAATCTGGTGGTATTAGGAAGGGAGACCTTTGGGAGATAATTACATCATGAGGCTCCTCCACCTGTTTCAAAGAAAAGTGGGATCAGTGCTTGGGCATGGGGACCCCCAGAGCTGCAATGGAAGGGCAACTACCCTGTAAAGTCACAGCGACAGAGCACTATACCTGTGGATCTCAAAGGCAGAGCTCAGGACAGAGGATTATTCTCATAGAGTTTGCCTTGCTAGGTTTCAGACTTGCTGTAGACCCATCACCCCTTCCTTCTTTCTTATTTCTCTTTTTTGGTATGGGAATGTCTAGTTTATGCCTTCCATACCATTAATATTTTGGGAAGCACAAAACTTGCTGGGTTTCACAGGTTCCGTGCTGGAAAGGAATTTGACTTCTGGATGAATTTTACCGCAAACCTTACCCATATATAATTGACACAATACATGAGACGTTGGTCTTCAGGTTTTAGAGTTGTTGATAGAATGAGTTAAGACACTGGGGGCTTTTGAAATAAAATGCATATATTTGGCATTTGAGAAAGACATAAATTTGGGATCTAGGGACAAAAAGTTATTGACTGCATTTTGTGCACTATCTAAAATTCGTATGTTCAAATGCCAAGTTGCAGTGTTAAAGAAGTGGGAATTTGGGAGATAATTAAATCATGAGGGTGGAGTCCACAGAAATGAGAATAGTGCCATTATAAAAAAGAGACATGAGATCTCTCACTCTCATCTCTCCCTCTCGCTTTCTCAATCAGTGTCCAAAACTGATTAAAGCAAGGACAAAAGAATTATAAATATTCAAGCATTTAATAAAAGGGTTTTAAAACAAATGAAACAAAAACTGACAGAGCTAAAAAGAAAAATTAAACAAATTCTTAATCAAGATTAGACATTTCAACATACCACTCTCAATAACTGATACACTATTAGACAGAAACTCACTAAATATATGGACTCCTTCAGCAATTCTTATAAAGAAACTTCTCCTAAATAACATACATAAAACATTTCCCTAGAAAATAATGCAATATTTAGTCTTTGTAAGTGCATGAATATACTTTGTGATCTCTATTCTGAGCCACAAAGAACTGTCGATTAGATGCTAAGGATTTATATTACACAAAGTATGTGCTTGGATAATAACGTAATTAAAATAGAAATAAAAAAATATAAAGACATCTGGGAAATACTCCAATACCTTGAAGCTAAACTTTATACTTCCAAATAATGGGTGGGTCAAAGGTGAAATCAAAAGTAAAATCAAAAAGCATTTTGATGATAAAATAAATGCACAACACTGACATTTGTTTTAAGGAGATTAATGCATCTGTTAGAAGGCAACTTGTTGTCCTATTTGCCTATATTTAAACAAAAAGATCTTAAATCCATGCCTTTACTTTCCCCCTTTTCTTCTTTTTATTTTATTTATTTTTCTTCTTTTTTTATTAATTAAATCAGAGTTGTGTACATTAGTGCACTCATGGGGTACAATGTACTGGCTTCATATACAATCTGAAACATTTTCATCAAACTGTTTAACACAGCCTTCATAGCACTTTCCTAGTTATTGTATGAAGACATTTGTATTCTGCAGGTAGTAAGTTTCATGAGTACCCTTCTAAGATGCACCATAGATCCCACCAATTACCCTCCCTCCACCCATCCTCCCCCTCCCCTCCCGTGTTTTCTTCTTTTTAAATAGAAATTTTAATGAATTCATTATCTCTGAAATTTGAATTTGTCTTTTAAATGTAATAATCTTGAAAAAGGGGGGAAAATTACAAAGAAAAACATAGAGAAATTTACTAACACTGTAAGCTGCTTACTTTCAAAATATCAAATTTAAAAAGATTACAAAATAATCAAATTGACAAATCTTTAGAAACAAGAATTAAGCAAACAACTTTAGAAGTTAAAAATTACCAATGCCATAATGAATGAGGGAACATCATTAATGTTTCTATAGGTATTAGAGTATAATAAGTAAATATTATGAACAAGTTTATGGTAATATATCTAACTTTAACAGAAATACATATTTTCAAAAGATAC
The DNA here is from genome assembly GCA_963574655.1 of Perodicticus potto. Lineage (NCBI taxonomy): Eukaryota > Metazoa > Chordata > Mammalia > Primates > Lorisidae > Perodicticus > Perodicticus potto. The sequence goes on from CAUYRH010139729.1 coordinate 57,163, forward strand.
AAACTTATAAAGCTTAATTGCGAAAATATAAACCTACAAATATCCCTACAAGTACCTAATAAATTAAATTTAAGGTCAAAAATCTTTCTACAAAGAAAAGTCCAGATCTAAATGTCTTTGCTGATAATTTCAATCAAAGATTTAAAGAAGAAATACTATATTTTCTAAAAATATTCCGCAAAATTGAGTTATAGGGGGCCAACATCTCTGTAATACAAAGAAATTATAAGAGTTGATGTATTATATTATAAGAATGCACTGGTATAACCTTTGTTGCACGTAAATACAGATATGCAGATCAGGGAGATGAGGGTAAGTGAAGATGCCTAAGCATGACTAGAGAACCTGTGATTTATCAACTGCTGCACCAGAAATTATGAGAATTTCAGAAATCTATAGGTAACAACGAGATGAAGAATTTGATAAGAAAGTGAAAAGCAGTTTAGAAGTCAGTAGGATAATTTTTTTCTATTTTCTATTTTGCTTATGTTTCTAATTCTTGGCCAGTCTGTTGAAGAAAAGACGATTTATCATTTATTTCACATCTGCTAATAGTAACTACTGTGGTCGTACAGATTGAGTAGATGCCAAAACTTGATTAAATATGTCCGGATTTTTATTATGTAAGGTATCTGTAAGACAAATGGGAAAGGAGAAAAATGAAGCTTGGAGAACAGTGTATCTCTATGCAGTTTGATCCCCAGTGAAGCGCAGAAGGAAGGAAATGGGTGGATGGACCCACGTTAGACACTGACACTGTGTAAAGAAAATTTAACAAGGTCCCGAGGGCGATCTCAACCAAAGATCATTCAGCAGAGGAAAAAGCTCTGTCTCCCAGGAATGGATCTGCCTTAGGACACAAGCTCCACCAAATAGGAGCAACTGAAGAGAAAGTATTTTCTTAATGAAAATATGAGCATGCATTTCACAGGACAGGAACTGGAGCACTTGGTGAATTGGGCTATGTACGTTGGAGATTTGTGAAATGCATTCTCATGGCTGATATATTTCACCCTTTGTGCTGCACAAGTTGATTTTCTTACTGGTTTGTGTGCAACTTCTCCATGGTTCCTGTGGGTCTTTCCTTCCAAAGTGAAAGTCAGAAGGAGGCTAGTCATATGAACGGCAACCCTGTGGCTACATTGGATCTTGGGACTGAAACCAACATTCTTATCTATTTTAAATTTTCCTATCATTTTACAATTCCGTCATACTCACTTCAGTAGGTCTTGGTGTCTTACTTGTTTTGTGATACATATCTTCATTTAGTGATCATAAGAAACATTGATAATGACATTATTCTCAGACTGAAGTGGTTACACATGTTCACACTACAATGGTAAAAGGAGTACTAGAAGATGCCTCCCCAAATTCCCTGGATTCCATGTACATTATCCCTGCCTCCTTTAGATCAAGGTCTATTACTTCTACCAATATAATTCTCTTCTTCAGCCTCTCTGGGCATAAAAATTCTGTAAAATCACAAGAGTAAACTTAATTTGTATTCCACAGTACTCTCATTTTTCTTCTCTGGTAAATATGTGCCCTCTTTGAGGACCAGGAACTCCAACACTGTATAGAGCAGAGTATTATGGACAGGAAATACAAAATTCTCCACTGAGTCAATGGGAGTGATGGTAGTGGAGCTCCTCCTGCTCTATCCCTTGGCTCCCAGACTCATAATTTTTGATATGACACAGCACCATATAGACTTGTTTGATTCACAATGTACGTTACCTGAAAAGGTAAACCCATTCTTCCATAGTGTTTTTTCTAAGCTGGTGCTCCAATACAAATTTAGGAAGCTGATACAGTTTCAGTGAAGCTGGATGCCTATGGATAGTACAGTAGGTGACCTGACCAGTGGATCTTATGGGCAAGTGCTTACTCCCACTTTCTTTGCTATTACCTGGGTTCTGTGGCTGGATATTTTGCATGTGGAAATCCATACCATAGTAGCCCTTAGAAAGTGATTATTACTGAACCTCTTCTGGCAAAAAAGGCAACGCAACATCCATATGAGAATTAAATCCTCATGAATAGAAGAATACCAATGACATCAACTTTCCTGCACTCACGTGACTTATTTTTCTAGCAGGATTGTGCTGAATCCAAGGCTCAATGGTAATGTCTGTTGATGATGAGTTGAGCATTCAGAGGAAGCAGTAACTAGCTCAATTTTCTACCCGGTAAGTGAAAGTCCATTTTGAGGGGCATCTTTTCTGCTACAATGGCCACTCCATCCACATGTTCCTTCCTCACTATGATAACTCTTACAAAACAGACCAGTATGTAGGTTACTCTTGATGCCAAGTGTATCAGTTCTGATTATGCCCTCAAAGAAATAAATGACCACTGGACAAGCCTACATGATCTGTGGATACACTGTGAGTCAGACTTTAGCCAGAACTACATTTACACATATTATGTGGTCTCTGTAGGCCCCCACCTTAAGAGGTGGGCCAAGATTCTTTGGATATCATTGAAAACCTAATAGTTCTAGAAATGTTGGGATCCTAAGACATTTTCCTCTGAAATATCAATAAATAGCTATAGATCTTTTTGCAGAATAATTCTGGGAACCATCTTGGTATATACTTAATGTTGTAAAACAGAGTGTTACTGAAGGGACCTTTCTCCTGGGCACTTGGCCAGCACTTCAGACAATGGGCTCTGAATCTGAATACTAGTTCATATTTGTAAAATTAAGGAGGCATTAGAGAACAATTTTGCATCAGTCTTTTATATTTTTATATATCTTGTGAAGAAAAGTATTAGCAACCCTTTGTATTAAATTATTTTTCAATAGAGAAAAGATCCTTGAGAAACAGAGATAGTTTGTCTAATCATCATCAAATAGTTCGTGTATGCAAAAAATAGGCTTCTCCTGTAATGCACGGTGTTTGCGGCCTTCTTGCTGTCACCTTGAGCAAATTGTGACTTGGAGAACTGTTCCAAAACACAAATACTCTGGCTATCTTAATGCTGTCAATAATAAACTATCCCTATCTTTGATCCAAGATGTTGTGTGTTCTAACAACTTTTGCAGAGCTGTGGCAGGCTAAGTTGGTAGCTTGGAAGGAGGCTCAAACATCACACTCTTCACAGTTCTCATCAAAGAATGAAACATTATTGGGCAACCACCATCAATTTCTTGTTCTCAAGTTATTAGCTTTCTCTTTTCCTTTTTTTTTAATTTTAATTTTAGAGATTAAGCAGCATCTTTGTGGAGTGCCTAACATAAGTAATATGAACATATGGAGTGGTTTGAAATAGGAAGTTAGGTGGGGATTTGGGCATGATTTGCCAATTTCCTTACTTATACATTAGGAAAAATATTAATATCCATGTCATAAAGGTTTTAAATAACATACAGTACGCAAAATTTTGAGGCGAATATGTGGCATTTATGAAGGGATTAATATGCTATAATTATAATTTACCGCTTGCCAATATAAAATTTGAAAGTATTAATTACTTGAGAAAATTATTTGAGGCCCTGTCCTAGATCTGGCCAGCTCCCAAACAGTAGGATAATTGAAATAAAATATTTTATGTCATGCATAAATTACTCAGCACATTAAGATTGGTCAATCAATTATTGTTAATGTTCCATTTCTTATTTATTGTGTGTATATATGAAATATTCCTAAAATAATGTGAAATTTATCTTTAGAGAAAAAGCATAGTGATAGTCAAAGTTTATGTAAACTTTCCAATGCTTATTCTTATTATTTTGAATAATTATCGTCAGAAAAAATGTTATAAAATTTTCATTAAAATTCAACTGATGTATGATTTTGTAAACATTGTGTTAAAAGAGCTATAATTGGGAGATGAAGCAAGAGTTAAAATAATTAAGTATCTTGTCAACTTTACTGTACTAATATAAATGTATCCAGGCATAAGGGTGAATTCAAGATAGGAAATTTACTTTTTTATTTCTGCTGTCATTTAAAGACAAACTGTATTATTTACATATTAATATATAAGGGTTTAGTTAAGAATAATACATCAGATTAAAAAATAAATAAAAGAAAAAGAGATAGACATATTAATAGTAAGACATTTTGTGCATTCTTCCATGTAAGGTTTTTTCCCCCAACGTTATTGATTTTGGCCCAGAGATAAACCCAGTCACAGTGAGTGATAAACGATCACCAAATCTCATTGACTTTTTTCTCTTTTTGGCTGTAGTTTTTGTCAGGTCAATGAATTATCCCTGGCTTATACTTTGTTCTCTAAGGCATAAATCAGGATTTCTTTTTTTAATGTTGGATCCTCACGAGTTTGGAGGGATAAAGCCAAATAAAGACTGAAAAGAATATCTAAAGTTTTGTTTACTTGAAATGTCTTATTCTAATTAGTAGAATGTTAGTTCAATTGCTATTTACTAATGATTACAAGTAGGTTGTTTTCATAAAATTTAAATTTGCTAATTAACACACGATTTGCTTTTGTTTTCTTTATGCACTTGAACACTAGAAATCGTAATGTATTGCTAAAAATGATTTCGGTAATTGTTACTGGTGAAGATCAAACCATAATGTCACAATAGCATTAATAATCATAAACTTTTATTAAATGTTCAGCTTTTGTTAGATGCATATTAAATACTATATGTTTATCTATCTCTCCATCTATCTACCTACCTACCGATCTGTAATTATTGCCTCTATATTTAGAAAATAGATACTATTATTGTTTCTGTCACATAAAAATGAAACATAATGAGGTTATGTAACTTTCTCAAGTCAACAGATCTGCTCCGGTGCTGAGACAAAAATCTGAATGTAAATCTGAGTAGTCTCGTTTGGTCCCTGCAGGATTGTAACTAATATGTTGTATACACTCCCTCTTTAATGAACCAGCAGAGCTGTATACAGTGGGTATTAAATGTTCTAGTCATAGTTTTGAAATTACTGATACTTAAATGAAGCTATGTATTTGCATTTGTGTCACACTAGCATCTGAACTGTGGTCCCCAAACTATTTGGAACAGAGAGTGGTTTTGAAAGACAATTTTTACACGGCCTGGGGATGGAGGGGTGATTCAAGTGCATTACAACTCCACCTCAGATTATCAAGCATTAGAATATTATAAGGAGCACACAACCTAGATCTCGTACAAGCGAAGTTTACAGTGGGGTTTGAGTTCTTAAGAGAATTTAATGACTCCACCTATCTGACAGGAGATGGAGTTTTAGCAGTGATGTGACCAATGGGAAGCTTTGCTCACTCACCTGTTCACCTGCTGCGCAGCAGAGTTCCTAAGAGGCACAGACTGATACAGGTCATGGCTCAGGGGTCAGGGACTACAGTATTAAATGACATTGAAAAGTAGGGAAAACAATAAGAATAAAATTAACTACTTAGTCAAGGCATTGAAATTGATATTTCCAAGAACAGGCACTGCAACGGCTTGAGACAGTGTAGGATATAACTTTGCATAAAGCTATAATTTTGACCATCTCTCTGATCTAATGGTTGCTTCCCCAACATACTAGTACACTCACATTTTTTTGCATTGTCATAGTTGTGTTTCAGGTTCTGGATACAGCAATATATTTAATTTTACATAAATTGTAGCAAGTAATAGTAACTCACTGAGAGAAAGGGTAACATCCATGAACATTTTTAAAATTTCAAAATATAGTGAATTCAACATTTTTACTTTCTTACAAATGTGTATCTTTCCTTCTTATCATTTCTGTTAGTGAGATCAAACATTTTATAAGCATACCGATAGTATACGTATTATTAAACATCAGTATTTTATTGTATACTATGAGATATAATGATAATTACCTAATTTTTCAATTATATTTTCTGATATTCAGTGTAACACAAATATTTAAGTTCTAATCAAAAGCAAAATAATTCAAAGTATATGCATAATATTTTATATATTTTTAAGACTTTACAAATAGATCTAAATTTCTATTTATATGTTCCCAGTCCTTCTATTTGAGGGACAATAGGTAAAGAAAAGCCAACACAAGTATAGTAGGATCAAGGCAAAAAATAAAACAAAAAGCTAAACACAGGAAAAAAATATTTTCAAAAGTTTTAGCAAACCTTGAAACAATATATTGAAATGTCATGAAGTAACTCCTGGATTTATGAGGAATCTGACAAATGTTTTCTCCAAAAAATAAATCATATCATGCCACTTCTTTGATTAAACTCTTATATTTCTTCCCATTGTACTTCCAACTAATCTCTAGTTCTTTACTGTAGAGTTCAAAGTCTAGGACCTGGTTTCCTGTCCCCAAAACTCTGGTCTTATTTCTTACTGGTATTTAAACTGGAGGCACAGAGGTCTATTTTCTTGCTAAGAACACCTAAGCTTCTTTCGGCCCTAGTGTCCTCTTCCAAGATATTATTTTTTTGAAAACATTTTTTCTATGAGTTTCCTCCATGATTGATATTTGTACCATTTCAGATTTCTGATAAAATGACTTCTTAGAAAATCTTTTTGGAACACATAATTTTGAAAGCTCCCTCCACTACTTTCACGTTATTCAGCCTATTGTCTTTACTGCACTTGTGACTTCCAGAAGTCATCTTCCATTTCTTGTTTTCCTTGTTTACTGGCTGTCTGCTCACGTCTAGAATATAAGTTCTGTGAAAGGAAGGATATTGCATAGCATATTTACTACTATAATCTTAATATTATGGCCACTGACATATACATAAATGCTCAGAAAGTATTTGCAAAATTAAGAGAAAAAACTTATTTGAAAATAGACTATGTTTTACTCTATCACACTCCTCTACTTTCCTACCCCATTTCTTAAAAGAATCATTTATGAAAACCACCATATTGAAGAGAGAAATATTAACAACCAATATCAAAATTTGTGAAAGTTGTGTGCATTAATGTGATAAATAGTATATTATAATTTCTTGCCTCTTTTTTTGTCACACTGCTTAGCTCCCTAAATGTTAAGTGACTAAAGAAATGTTCTCACTTTAAGTCAAATACCATGTTTGATCTATATTTTTAAAAAGGGATGTTCTTTTTTTTTTCCTTTTTTTTTCTTCTATGCAGCCAACCACCATAAACTTGGCAAATTAAACAATACCCATGTATTAGCTAAAAGATTTGTGAGGCAGAAATCTCGTCATGGCACAGATGGATTCTTTCCTCAGAACCTCATAAGGCAAAATTCAAAGTGTTGGCCATGAAGTTTTCCTATCCAGAGCTTCAGATCTTCTACACTCATACATTTGGGGAAGAATTTACTTCCTTGTGACTGTGGAAATGAAGTCCACTCTCCTTTATTTCTACATGACTCCCTTCATATTCAAAATCAGCAACAGAGAACCTACCTCATATCAAATCCCCCACATGCTCCTAGTATCTTTTCAAAGTGCTCATAATTAGGTTATGCTCACCAATGATAATATTCCTCTGTGTGTATGTCTCTGTGTCAAACATGCCTTCTTACAATCTATAACAATTTCAGGAGTAGCCATCCATTGTTTCTACAGTATCAACCCACACTCATGGGGTTTGGGAAGATTAGACAGTGTTTTAAACCAACAGTCACAAATGTTAGGAACCAGCTCAGAATTTTGTCTACCACAAACAGAGATAACCTAGATATTTATTCAATGTATAAATTTTATAAACAGTGATTTATAATGATTTACGTTAGTAGCTTTAGTTATCTAAAAACCAATTAACAAAATTACTGAACTAGAGGCAGTGGAGTACTAAGGCAGGAAATAAGAAATTCTATTTTTAAAGAAGTATAATTCATACACAGGTTGTTAAAGTTTTATATAGAGGACAAGTTAATCAGAAATTGCATCATTTTCAGTAAAAGATTCTCAAATTGACAGTTCAGGGTATTTGTATATGCATTTAATTTTATCATTGAATGAGTACCTACAGGTACTTAATTAACAACAAGTTTGCTTAACAATTAACTTAAATTTAGATGAGATTAAATTTTATAATTAGTTTATAATTTATACATTAAATGCATTAAATGTGAAATGATGAACTGTTAACTGCTTATTAAGCATGGAAGTAGGACAAATGCTTTTGAGCTAATCAGTCATGTGAAGAGCACGTAATATATTTTTGGTTGATAAAGCTGATCTTTTCCTTTAATTGAAAGCAAATCTGCTAAATGTGCAACCGACTGCAGTTAAGTTTGTAGGGATAGAAATAACATCCAGGGCAGGAAGATCTAGAATTTTGCCCTACTTCACCATCTACCAGCTCGAAGACCCTGGTCACGTTTTTCTGCAAGATTGCCTTTTCAACAGTCTCTTATCCAAAATGCCCCAGAATGTTATATACACCCTTCTCGTGCTCTTCAAATACTTTACCATCACTATGTACCTCGAAACTATATGATTAACTCCTTTCTCTTATCCATCGCATGAAGCCAGACTAGAATCACGCCTCAACTTCCACACTTTAAAGTCCATATTGCTGTGGGCTCTTCCCATTCTAACTTGATCTTTTACCCTCTCCTAAGCTTTTTACATTACTACACTTAGTTCTGAAACTGAGAATTACTATATGAAAAAAAATCCCTTCTTTCCTCAAACACTTGTTAAATGCCTTTTTTCTCCTTTTGTTCCAATTTAAAATTAACTTTCCCTGAGTACACTGCTTCCCTATAGGCCTCTCAAGTAGTAGATGATTATGATTTTTATTCTCATACCTTGCTAGGTAATGTAGGTTTCTCTTTTATCATTGTAGTCTCCAGAGTTTCCTCTACTTCCTTTACTATCACTTTCTAGATTTGAATCAGATTTATAAGATTATATTTTAATCTTCCTAATTATATGCTCCCATCAACATTTATATTGGCCTTTTACCTTGAACATTTTATGTTCTGTAATATTGTGAAAAATGGAGAAAATATGGTCAGTTCATATTTATTATAAAAACAACACAATTCATTATGTATCCTTTATTTTGGGGAGGGAGAACACTTTATGTACAGAGGAGTAACGAAGAGAATTACACCTGGCTTCTCACAAACCATGTGAGCAAGAAGATAGTGGAGTAAAATACTTAAAATGCCAAGAAAAGGACAAGAGCCCTACAATTATTTAATTTGAAAAATAGGAAAAAAGATAATCTCTCCAGTAAATGATGGAACAATTGTATATCTATACAAGGAAGCATATAGTTGGACTCTCTTCTTACACCACTTATTAAAATTGACTCAAATGGATTAAAAACTTAAATGTAAGACCTAAAACTCTAAAACTATTAGGAGAAAACAGGGGAAAGATAGATGACACTGGTCTGGGCAATGATTTTTTTTATATGATCCTAAAAGCATAAGCAGAAAAAGCAAACAATGGGATTATATTAAACTGAAAAACTTCTGAGTACAAAGGAAACAGTATAAAGTGAAGAAGTATCCTATGGAAGGGGAATATTATTTGCAACAGATACTCATGATTATACATATAGAGGTTAATATCTAAAGTATATTAGGGACTCAATCAACTTTATGGAAAGGAAACCACCATATTTGTAAATGGGCAAGGATTTGAATACCCATTTCTCAAAAGGAGATGTAGGGGTGGCTAATTGAATGCCAAAAAAATGCCCAAAACTACTAATCATCAGAGAAATGAAAGTTAAAACCATAATGAATTTAAACAGAGCAAAGATAGCAAGTCTTGGAAAAGATGTGGAGGAAAGTGAATGCTTGCATACTGTTGGTGAGAATGTAAATTAGCACAGCCATTGAGAAAACACAATGTAGTGTGTTTGTAGTATAATCTGAAGTAAGATAATGTGATGGCCTGCAGATTTGTTTGGATTGATTTTGTAATCTGAGACTTTGTTGAATTTATGTGTTCATTCTACGAGTGTTTTGTTTGAGTTATTATAGTGTTCCAGATACGGGATCATTTCGTCACCAAACAGGGATAGCTGATTCTTAGGCCTGGAATATGGGCCTAGAACGACTTGGCCCACTTGAGGGTTTTCCCACCAGGGTTAAATCCTGTGGCATATGGGCTGTTTCCTGGAATATGGGTACACAGCTGTTAGGCTTGCCTGAGACATGTCTGCCAGGGGCCACTCTCAGGGGTGTTGCTAAGGCCTGATTGCATGTGCATGGGTGTCGGGTAGGCCAGGACCTTGACTACACAGGATGGGGCACCATAGTGCTTTTTCTTAGCCCATGCGTTTGGGTGCATAGCCACACCGATGGCCCAGAAACCCATCAGCCATCAGCCGCTAAGAGACCTAAGGGTCTCTCCTGCTTATTGAGGGCACACAGCAGTTCAGCCTGGCCCAGGGTAGCTTGGCCTTAGCTGAGTCTGTCAGTCTGTTGCTTCGGCTGAAGGATAGAGCAGCAGGATTGATATTACTGCTGTGTAGGACATGAATCACAACCAGGGGGCCTAGGCTCTGAGCTGTTGGGTTTGTCGTATTCAGCCAGCTGTGTGGCCTTGGTGGAATAAAGACAGAGCCCTGGTGCTGGAGAGGTGCGGTGGCTACCGACCTTCAGAGGAGGACTCACTCCAGAGGTGGCTCAAGTCCCAAGAAAGCCCCATGATGCAGCATGTTACACTAGATGGTGGAAAAGCAATATTTTCTCTAGGGTTATGCTTTGTTTACTCACTTTATGTTTTTTTGTGTATTTGACAGATTAATTTTGTGTGTGTGGTTACTTTGAGGGTTACATAAAACATCTTCTTGTAACAGGCTATTTTAAGATAACAATTTAATTTTGACTCATTAAAAACTATACATTTTAAATCCAGCCCTGCACACAACTTTTATATTTTAACATTGCAATTTATATATTTTTTATTATGTATCCTTCAACAAATTATTTTAGCTATTACTATCTTTACTAATTCTGTCTTTTAACCTTCATACTAATAATGTAAGTGTATAAGTGATATACACATCATTATAACAGTATTGTATTCTTGTTTCTTTCTTTCTTTTTTTTTTTTGTTCTTGTTTGTTTGTTTTGTTTTTTGAGACAAAGAGCATCCCATCCTATCATCCTGGGTAGAATGGTGTGGCATCATAGCTCACAGCAACCTCATGTACTTGGGCTCGAGCAATCCTCTTGCCTTAGACTCCAAAGTAGCTGTTACTATAGGCACCGGTCAGCGCACTGCCTAATTATCCTATCTTTGTCTCTTGCGTAGGCTGATCTTGAACTTCCTATCTTAAGCAATTCACCTGTCTTAGCCTGCCAGATTGTAAGGATTATAGGTCCGAGCTACTGTGCCTGGCCTTATTACTATATTGTAATTATTTGAGTGGGACATGAAGGCCTTCCTAGCACAGGGCACCACTGGGTGTTACTAGAGCAGGCCTGGTTTTAGGATCTGAGGCCAAGTCCTGCTTTTATACGTTCCTTCCCCGCAAGAAGGGATGCCTCCTCCAGTCTGTGCTGCCTAGTTTTGGATCAGGTAAGACTTGAGCAACGTGAAACTGCTCTTAACTATTCTTTGTAATGTATAATGTATTTTTCTCTTATTTCTGTGTTATTCCTACATGCTATAATCTCTCACTTGATTTCCTTAGCTTTTGTGAAGATATTCTCTTGCATGGATAGGTGTGCAAATTGATGTTTCTGTAGGGAAACAAATGCTGTAAAATTCTATTATGGAATATTGTACTTCACTATATATAAATTGATAGAGTCTGAAATTAGTAATAAAAAGTTCTTCACAGAAAAATGCATAGAAATAAAAGATATACATAAAAAGGATATCACCATTTCTGTAAATATCTAAAAATTAATGGATCTTGCAATAATCTTCCATTATAACTTTTGAAAAAGGGAATGCATATTAAGAATTTCTTCTTGAGAGAACACAACATAAGGAACTTCTGTTGTCAAAATGTGGAACCCTCAAATATTTTACCTTCTAGATCTACCTCACAGATTACAAGAAATGTCCTGGAAAGTCACGCTACTCCAGAAAGATGCAGTAAGCAATATAGAAAATATGTTAGCACTCTAGAGAAAAAACAGTCCATTTCTTTGGCAAATAAATTGCAAAATGGTAAAAGAAAGTCAGAAACTTATATGTTAAAAGAGATTTCGAATCTGAGGCAAAGTCCCTGCCCAAATCCCTCTATGAGGCACGATATGTATTACATAAAGAGGTAGATGGAATTGTGTATTTGTCATATATGCACATATTAATATAGATATGCATATTAATATAGTACATCCATCAAAATATGCAATAATAAGATGACATAAATTGCCAACAGTATGAAGTACAAAGAAGTAAAAGAAGTTTATATAGTAGAATAATATTCCATTCCAGATGCAAATGTTTCCAATAATCAGTATGAACAAAAATCTGTTTTGCACATAGAGAATAGATATCCTCTGAATTTTCTATTTGTATATGTGAAATATTTTTATAAGCTAAATATTAACATACAATATCAAAAACCTAATGTTAATTATAAATAAGAATGTCAGACTTAACTCTTTTCTTCATTATCTGATAATTGCCTTAATTAATAGTAGCAGTGTGCTTTTCTAGATATTTTCATGTAGATTTTATTCAGTTTTCTACCAATTTAATGACTTAAAATATACCCGATTATTGTATGTATCTTTCTTGATTAAATTTTTAAGAATTTCTGATAGGCAAAGTGAAGTCTGCAAGGGCAATAGGACAACTTTAGCTAAGAAGGGCAGAGAAAGCCAGTCAGGATTCAGTGCGGATGTTCTTCCCTGATAAAATAATTTTCATCAACACATGTACACCTTGCTCCCTCCTTGCACACCACCATTTCTTTTCTTTTCTTTTTTTTTTTAAGACAGAGTCTCATTCTGTCACCCAGGGTATAGTGCCAAGGCATCAAAGCTCACAGCAACCTCAAACTCAAGTGATCCTCCTGCCTCAGTCTCCTGAGTAGCAGGGACTGTAGACGCCCACTACCATACCTAGCTAGTTTCTCTATTTTTAGTAGAGATAGGGTCTTGGTCTTGCTCAGGCTGGTCTGGAACATGTGAATTTTCTACCTCTACCTCTCAGGTTACAGATTACAGACATGAGCCACCACCCACACACCACTTCTATTTAACTATTCTACTCTAATCATACCAATGTGGGTAGCTAGAGTGCTGTGAAAGAGTAAAAGTGCGGATGACCAAGTAATGCTTTGGTTGCTGGTAGTAGTGTCTTTGCCAACATAAGTCTTAGTTAAAAATATGTATTTCTCGAGCAAATTTAAGGCATCTTGATTTGTATCTCCTGAAATGCTTTTGGAAGGCAATGTGGGATAAAACCCTCTAAAGTTATGATGACAAAATCTCTTTTTCATAATTTATATTTATCCAAGATCTTCATGAAGCTGGGATCTTCATATGACTAATATCAGGCAGGTTTTTATAACTGAACTTTTAATAGGTACTAGATGGAAATTACGTTCTAAATTATACCCCCTAACTTTATATTGCAAAAGTGATATGCTTTAATAGTCTAATGTGGTGAATGAAATGGTAAATGCCACTTAAGAATATTCAGGAACTACACACACACAAGCCTTGCCCTCCATACACATCTGCATCCCATTTCCAGAAAGAGTTAGCCCAAAAGTTTATTCATAGGTAAGCTTGATATGACCTCACTTCTAAAATAATTTGCTTAATACTTCAATAAATAGAAAAATATAAAACAATCCTGAAGTTTTTTTATAAAAGTCATTGAACTGAAAGTGATATATTTAGGTAACAGCACTTCTGAAGTATTTGCTACCTATATAGTTTCTCTCGGCCATTAAAATCTCCAGGAGCATATTCCCATGTTTTCTGCTTCTTAGCAGTGGTTACCTCCTAGAAAGATTAAACTCACTACTAGGAGTGTTCTTTAGCAAAGTGTAAATTAGAGGACTGCGAGCTTTGCTTGGGGTAGGCTCTGTTCTATATAATAGGGTCATTTTTCAAAAAATGATAATCTTACTTTTAAAATATTTGGTGTTGAGACATGTTGAAAGCTAAAAATGTCAGGAATAAAATAATATTCCTTGATGAAATGTTAGAGCTCTTACCCTGATTCTCCTCCTCTCAATTTCACTGTCCCAAAGACAAGATTTTTCAAAGTATATAAATATCTAAGGATCTATTAAATTTGTACATTGCAACTCATCCAAAAATTAATTTCTCTGTTCAAATTTGAGGTTAAGAAGCGTACAGTAAAAGACACGATGAATATTCAAGTTGTCATTAGACTGGCCAAAGTTTATTCTACTTTGCTTAAGTATTAAGCAAATCATTTCATATCAAGCTTACCTATGAAGAAACTTTTGGGATAACTCTCCATGGAAATGAGATGAACGTGTATGTGTGTGTGTGTGTGTGTGTGTGTGTGTGTACAACTTTATGTCTATGACCTAAAGTTGAAACATCAAGTGACTTAAAAGAAAAACCCATCAGGTTAACCTCAGAATTTTCATCTGAGAAAGGATTTAGGCCCCATCCTAAGTCTTCTTAAACAGAATAATGCCTGCCTAGAATTTTGTATCTTGTAAAACTAAGTTTCTTAAAAGGGAGGGAAAAGACCTTTTCAGATGAACAAACCAAGAGGAAATTCGCTAGAACCAACTAGTCCTGCAGAAAGTATTCAGAGCAGCTCAGTAGCTACCCTCTAGTGTAAATTCACTCGAATGCTAAATCTCAGAAACCATACATAGTGACAGTTCAAGAAGTAAAAAAAAAACAAGAAGGTTCTACCCAATAGGGTGACAAGAAATGCATCACACTTATCAATTCTTTTAATAAATGTGAATGGCTTGAATTTCCCACTTAAGTAACAAAGGTTTCCATAATGGATAAAAGCATATAAGCCAAGAATCTGCTTTCTCCAGGAAACACACCTAACTCACAAGGACTCATTCAGATTCAAGGTGAAGGAAGGGAACAAAACAAACAAAACATCCCCACTATTCCTTGCAAATTGGGAGCCAAAAGAAAACAAGTATAGCCATTCTCATATCAGATAACATAGACTTCAACAATAGTAAAGAGAAAGATGGTCATTGCATAATAAAAAAGGAGACAATTCAACAAAAAGACATAACAATCCTAAAATTTATGCACAGGTACATTCAGATTCGTAAAGAAAACCCTATTACACCTAAACAAAGTTATAAACAACAGTATAGTAATAGCTAGAAACTTCCACACCCCTCTGATGGAACTGGATAGATGCTCCAAGTAGAAAAGAAAAGTACTACTGTGCCTAAGTGGGACTCTGTAGCAAATAGGACTAGACGATATTTACCGAACATTTCACCTAAAATTACTGAATATGCATTCTTCTCATTAGCACTTGAAACATTCTCTAAAACTGATCACATCCTAGGTTACAAAACACAGTCTCAGAAAATTTGAAATAAAAGTAAAAATTGTACGAAGCTTCTTCTTTGATCACAGTGGAACAAAGTTAGAAATCAACTTCAACGAAAATGCTCTATCCTAGCCTGGGTACGGTGGCCCACATCTGTAATCCTAGCATTCTAGGAGGCCAAACTGGGTGAATTGCCTGAGCTTGAGACCAGCTTGAGCAAGAGTGAGACCCCATCTCTAAAAAAATAATAGCTAGGGTTGTGTCAGGCACCTGTAGTCCCAGCTACTTGGGAGGCTGAGGCAAGACAACCACTTGAGCCCAAGAATTTGAGGTTGCTGTGAGCTATGATGCCACAGCACTCTACCAAGGGCAACAAAGTGAGACTCTGTCTCAAAAACATCAAAAACAAAAAACACTCAACCCTCCATAAATTCATAAAAATTAGACAACCTACTGCTCAGCTTTTATTGAGTCAAGGAGAAAATTAACAGGAAAATCAAATATTCTTTGACTAAATGGCAAAGGAAAGATAAGCCAACAAAATCTATGGGATTCAGCAGAAGCAGTCCTAAGAGGAAAATTTATAGTTTCAAATGCCTGCATCGAACAGAAGAAAGATCGAAAATCAATAATGAACCATCTCAAGGAACTAGATAAAGAAGAGCAAAGCAATCCAAAACTTAGCAGAAGATAAAAAATAACTAAGGTCAGAGTAGAAATAAATGAAAAATCCACATTTGGCGACCTTAGTGATGTTCAGCAGTGAGGTATGTAGCATTTTTTTCTAGAATGAATTCATGAATTTAATTTTCTGATCACATATACTCTTAAGAGATATTGTGGTTTTTGTTTGTTTGGTTAGTTTGTTGGTTGGTTTGGTTGCTGTATTCTTTCCTAGCTTTCATATCAAGGTGACATTAGTTTCATAATTTTTAACCTGATAGGTACCAAATCTTCCTTGCAGGTTTGGTCACATTTGGCTGGGAAGCCATCAGATCTGGGACTTTTTTTGGAAGATTTTTATTGGGGCTTCAATTTCATTGCTCCTTTTTTGTCTGTTCAGTTCTTTTTCTTCCTGATTGAACCTTGGGAGTTTGTGCGTTTCCAGAAATTTGACCATTTCCTTCTTGTTCTTGAGGCTATGCATGTAGAGATTTCTACAGTATTCACATATGATGTTTTGTATTTATGTGGTATCAGTTCTAATAGCTCATTTTTTTCTAATTGAGTCCATTTAGAGACTTTTCTATTTCTAACTAATTTTGCAAGAAGTCTATTACTTTTGTTTATCTTGAAGTTGAGACAATTTTTGTTTGATTAATCTTCTATATTGTTTTACTATTTTTAGTTTCATTCATTTCTACCCTGACCTTAGTTATTTCTTTTCTTTTGCCTTTTTGGATTGCTTTGCTCTTCTTTTTCTAGTTCCTTGAGATGATGTATTAGATTGTTGATTTGTGTTCTTCTGTCTATTTAAATGCAGGTATTTGAGGCTATAAAGTTTCCCTTTAGGCAAACAATTTATGAAGAAGCACCCTAAAGCAATCATAGCAATAACAAAAATAAATAAATGGGACTTTCTTAAGTTGAAAAGCTTCTGTACAGTCAAGGAAACAATCAACAGAGCAAATAGACAACCTACAGAATGGGAGAAAATATTTGCTTGCTATATATCCAATAAGGGGCTAATAACAAGAAACTACAAATAACTCATGCAAAGCAGCAAGAAAAGAGGCAAATACCCTTAGTAAAAAGTGGGTGAAAACATGAACATAAGTTTTTCAAAAGAAGGAAGACTAATGGCCAATAACAATGTTACAAAATGCTGTACTGTATGTCACCAACTGCATGCACTCATTATTAATTTGGAACTAACCCAGGAGCATTGATGTGCACAGATAGAAATAAAACAACAGAAATCAGACAGATGGGAGTGGAAAGGAGAAAGTGAGTGAAATCATACCTAACACGTACAGTGTCCACTGTCTGGGTGACCGGCACACTTATAACTTTATCAGAAGCAGTACAAAAGTAATCCATGTAAACTAAACATTTTCACCCCCATAATATTGTAAAAATTTAAAGAAAAGAATATTAAAGTTACTATCAAGCTATCTCTTATTTTCCTGGGTAAATATACCCTAGCAACCCAGATAAAGCTACATTATTTGATTCTATGATCTATAATTAGATTAATAGGCAAGGATTCTATTTTAAGAATCAGTCTCCTTTGAATTTGTTCACTTAATCTATACTGTATTTTGGCAATACCTCTGATATTCAAGGAGTTGGTTAAGTTCTTCAGTATAGAACCTTTATCTGTAGCACGGATGCATGGATGTGGCGTGGTTCAAGTCCCTTTATGTTTATAAATGTTGTTTACAGTTTTTCCTCTTTTATATTTCACATGTCCTTATTTTCTTTGCAATGCCACCATGTTAACTTAAAACTATATTTGCTCATACACTATTTTTAAAAAAGTGATATCCCTTGGGTGGTGCCTGTGGCTCATCGAGTAGGGCACCGGCCCCATATACCAAAGGTGGAGGGTTCAAATCCGGCCTCAACCAAACTGCAAAACAGAAAAATAGCTGGGTGTTGCGGCAGGTGCCTGTAGTCCCAGCTACTAGGGAGGCTGAGGCAAGAGAATTGCCTAAGCCCAGGAGTTGGAGGTTGCTGTGAGCTGTGTGATGCCATGGTTAAGTGGTAAAGTGAGACACTGTCTCTACAAAAAAAAAAGATATCCCTGTAACTTAATCTCCAATTCTGTGTCTTTATTTCATGAATTCCAACATGCAGGTTAAGTTCTTTTTTCTCTCAACCTTGATAAATATCCCTAGATCCAGTTTAAGTATAGACTTATCTGTGAAATCTTTCCTTATCTATTCTTATCCAACACATTCTTCCCCTTCTGAATTTATTGTCAGGATTAACTCTGCTAACAAATAAACCTAAAATGGTTATTCAAAGAAATGGTATACCTCAAAAAAATACTAATGACATGAACTAAGGGCAAATAAGTGACATAAACCACAGGTACATATCTGAGATGAGCGAGATCACCAGGAGTAGGTAAGATCTGGGTTTACTAAAACAATAGCACAAGTCCACAGAGAGGAATGCTGCAGACTTTAGGAATTTGACTGGAAATGATGTAAATCTAAGAAAAAATTGTAATTACTCATCTATAGAAAATGTATTAAGAAATGTACAAGAGTTATATTAAACAAAGCTTATGGAACAAAAGTATTTCTTCCAAATCATATTTCCTGAGATCGATCTCCAAATTACTTCCAAAAGATACACTCCATTGTGGTGCATATTTGAAGGGTTAGGAGAAAACTTCTAAACACGGATCAAAAATGTTTTCACTTAGTAAATGAGAAAATCTCATGAATGGTATGTCAATCAGGTGGATGAAAATATCTCCGATTGTATGTGAAGCCCGCACACTGTACCCCATGATTGAATTATTGTAC
>CAUYRH010139731.1:0-38772 GCA_963574655.1 Perodicticus potto
CTTTTTTCAGCCTTGAGGACTCCCTTTTTTGCTGCATCAGGCTTTTCCTTTAGCTCGGTCTGCAGCAATATCCTTTCGTATTTTTCCTTCAGCTTTGCAGCCTTCTGTTCATCAGGCTGCTTGTCATCCGCAGCAGTGTTACTCCACATCTCCCAGCTTCTCAGCAACATCACCAATGGACAGGCCGGGATGTTCTCCTTTGATTTGGGGGCGATACTCAGAACAGAACAAGAAAAAGGCCGAAGGAGGCCTCTTGGGTGCATTGGGATCCTTGAACTTCTTTTTTGCTTCCTCTTTAGGAGGGATATAGGTTTTCACTTCTTTTTCATAATGGGCCTTGTCCACCTTTGCCATATCTTCAAAGTTTCCTTTCTCTTTAGCAGACATGGTCTTCCGCTTCTCTAAGGACTTGTTGGAAACCTCTCAGAAGTTGACTGAAGCTTCTGGGTACTTCTTTTTGTTCTCCTCCCAAAAAGTTTACACAAAGAAGGCATATGATGACATTTTGTCTCTTGGCTTCTTAGGATCTCCTTTGTCCATGTTTAGTTATTTTTCCTCAGCGAGGGACAGAGTTGCCCAATGTCTATCTGGCTCTCACTTGCCCCAGCACTGTTTCTATGGAGCTCAGTGTACTGCAATGGCTGCGAGAACTCACAGAAACCTCTTTGGAGACTAACTAGCAAACTTAAAGATAGATCATCCCTAATTTGGAGCAACCCCAGACTCAGTTACGTCTTTCTGAACATGGTGTTCTGGGAAGACATGAACATGTAGTCCTTGAAGGAGGATTCAAGGTCAAATGAGAGTATGAAATACTGGGCTAAAATTAAACACATTTCCTTCCTCAAGTACACTTTAGAGCTTCTGTGTCACCAAGTGGATGATGAAACTCCAAATGTAGTTTACCATGTTTCTTTGGACCACAGAAGATTGTTGTGGTTGTGGTGGGATGTGTGTGTGCGCGCATGTAAAATGGGGGTAGATCTTTGTTTTTGCCAATTATCTGTTAACATCTTGAGGAAAACCACAGAACAATGTTTAGGAAAATACTGTTGCAGTGGGTGGAAGATAGGGTAAAGAAGATTCAGATAAGTTAATATCACAGTCAGCCTCCGAAATGGCACCCAATGGTTGTCACCTCTTGGTATTTCCATCTTTTTGTACTCTCTCCCCACATAAAGCTGACATGCAGAACTATTGGGATATTGCAGAGATGATGGAGTATGACTTTTGAGGCTAGGTCATAAAAGATATTCTTCCTTGTTCTCCTTGGATCATTAACTCTGGAGGGAAGCTGGCTGCCATGCCACATGGAACTCAAGTAGCTCTGTGGGGAGGCCCAATTGTCATGAAGCACTTAGGTTCCTTCCCAAGAGCCAGCACTGGCTTGCTGGTCATGAGAGTGCACCATCATGGATAGAGATCCTCCAGTCCCAGTCAAGCCATCAGATGACTACAATGCCAACCTTCATCTTCCCTCATGAAAGACTTCAAGCTAGAACCACCCAGCTAAAGTCACTCCTGAGTTCCTGGCCCACAGAATTATGTGAGATAATAAATGTAAATTATTGCTTACAGTCATTTGTTATGCATCAATAAATGACCCATGCAGATAAGCAGGAGTTCCAAGGTATTTCAGTGAAGGCTTCTTTGGGAAACAGTGTACACCTTTTACAAATGAAAGGCAATGGTATTCTGGCTGTTATATTTCCCTCTTGATCATCAGGATAAAAGTCTGAAAAACCAAGAACGATTCCTTCCCCAGCCTTCCAAATTCATCTTGTCCTTCAATAAAACAAACATTTCATTCAGGATATTTTCCTCAGCTAACAGAAAGACCAGTGGTTACTGGCACTAGTATAGCTTAATTTCATTTGCAACCACTGAGTATAAATGCACATTTTTTTACCTAATATCAAAAGTTGCATTACATTAAGTTAACAATATAATAAGAATAGCATGTTACCTACAGCCACTATCTGCCTATCTTGAATTATAAATTCTGAGGTTCAAGTAGGGCTCCTAGAACAGCAGTTCTAATTTTATTTAAGAGTTGTGAATATGGAAAAGTTGACAGGGGTGCCCAGTACATAATTTAGTCCATCCATCGGCTTTTATCCTGTTCTCTGAGTCAACGAACCAACTCTATAAAAAAGAGAATCACATAATCTCAGCAAGAGATCACATCCTATTAATATTTTAACATTTGCTTTGCTACAGTAATACTTTGGATATTATGGAAGAAATTTTTGAGCCACTGCCTTGAAGAGAAGGGTATGTGGTATAAAATCAGATATTTAAAGATTCCATACTAAATAATGTTAATAACCCCAATATGATTCTTGCTTTGAATTTTCTTAAAAAATAATAACAATTTTTAAAAAGGTAAGTCATAAATAGTTGTCTATAAATATGGTCACAAACTCCCAAGTTGAATAAGGGAGGCTACATTTTCCCAAGCCTTTGAACGAGGCTAATAAAATATCGCTTTTGCAGCGCCTCTTTCTTGGAAAAAGAGCTCATAAAACTTTATCATACATATATTTGCTCTACTAATGTAATCATTTAATCTCCTCCTGCTTTCTGTGAAGGCGTCTTTACTACCATGTGGCAGGAGCCCCAGACTAATTGTGTTTACAGACAAATGTCAAGCCATCTTCTGGAAAGACTTGATTTTCTGGGGGAATTCAACAGTGAAAAATACCACATGATTTTTCCCTTTATCAAAAAACATTCCTAGGGTTTAATAGGCTTGTAACCAGTGTCCCTCTGAAGCAATGAGCCTGTCTTGCTGATTACCCTTATCTGCAGCCTCCCTGTTCATTTGGCACACAGGCTGCCCTGGGAGAGTAAACACTGCCCTGGGCCTTACCTTTTCACCTCTTCCTAATCTTCCTTTAAGGTCTCCTAGCAACTCTCCTGTCCCCAACAACCCAGGTATAGAGGGGCAGGGTGTGAGCGCCAGATAAAGCAATCAGGTCTTTGGACCAATTGTCAGCCAAGAGAAGGGAAGCTGGGGGGCTTCATCCTGGGATCTTCATCAATGAAGCTAAGCTGGTTCTTCCCGGGAATAACATCACCCACACAAACATAGGTGCATCCACCTTCACATGCCCCTTTGTTTTTCCATTTTGCTCAGAAAAGTAAGAAGCCAAACACTCCCATCTTCCATTGGAGTGTTGGGGTTTGCAAAAGAGGAAAGGGCAGTAGGGTAGGTCATCCTCCAGAGAGCTCCCAGGCCTCAGGGAGTGCCGGGGCATTCAAGCCCACAGGCTGATTTTGTCCTAGCCCAGCTGCTTTTCCCATAAGAGATGCCTCTCTGTCAGTATGGAGATTTTATCCTTTTAACAATGAATGAAAATAAAGAAAAGATACAATTACCAGCAGTTTAGAAACTTAGAGAGCATTTACAAAGCCAAAGCTCCAATGTATTTAGTTGCTCTTCTCCGGGTCTCCTCCTGACACAGCTGGTTATAGCTCTTGATAGGATTGAATTCCATATCCATGCTTTCCCCTCTGAGCTTGGTGGGAGCCCAAAGAACTCACTCAATATGTGGTTGTCCGAATGGAGGGATGGATGGATGAATGGATAGATGGATGAGTAGTTTTTCTCATGGATTATATCACTCTGTCCTCAAAACGACCTGGGAAGATATGCAAGGCACGTATCCCTCCCCTTTCATTTAGCACATGTGCAAACTGAGCTGCAGAGGGTGGAGAATGAGTCACCCTGGTCACACTGGATTAGAATTCATAATACTCTTTCCACCAGATAGGAAAGAGAAGAAGCAAAGTGAGGGGATAGTCCACAAAGCATAGGTTCTGAGGCTGTCCACCACTCTTGGGAAATGTCTGGTCAGAGGAGGTATATGTATTAATTACCTTGGGGCAAAAACTAGAAAGCAAGCCACCAAGAGGGCTTGTTCCTCTCCGTAGCATAAGTGGAGGAAATCAAGAATCAGGAAACATGGCAAATGATTACCACGCAAGCTACATCAGGTCTTCCTACTTCTAGACGCTGCATTGTTACTTCTTTGAACCCTTCTTTCCTTCCCCCTATTCCCTGAGACATACATAGTAACTATAAGCAATGGGACATCAGGGTTTTATTATTATTATTATTATTATTATTATTATTATTCATTTAAAGGAAAAGATTTTTCCTCAAGTTACTTTCTTTTCCTAATGACATCTCCATTGTTAAAATATGTTAATATCACTTCTGGTATCTTTCATTGTTTGTTGAATTTTTTTTTATAATTCTCAATGGTGACAATTTTCCGTCCTTGAGGGTAGGTTTGGCCATGGCTATTTGGTCAGATAATAACAATGTAAATGTATGTCTTTGGTGTTGATAGATTCAGAATTAAGGCTTACAACTAAAGAAGGCAGTAAATATTGTTTGGATTGAAAATTTGACATATGACAAAGGAAATAAATAGTGTTTTGGAAGCAATTCAAGGATGACCCAGAAACAAGGCCAAGAGCCAAGTTCTGGGCCAGCCTTGAGTGACGGTGGCCCTGCTGGACTGCCAAAGTGTTGTGGCAGGTGGCATGGATTTGGATGTATCCATTCCCATGTACTAGTTATTAACAATCACAGACATTGTTCTGGGAGTTCTCAGCAAACATTCAAAAGTGCCTACTAAGTGTCAGGTGCTGGATTTATTTTTAAAAAGGTGTAAGACTCTGATGTCTGAATCTGTGATCTAATATGGGTAAATGCAGTACTAGTATGACAGGTGCAAACACTGATGTCTGTAAAGCCACATGGCACAAAGGAAGAAATTGTCATTACCTTTTAGAGCTAATGGAGCAGAGAGTGTGGTGATCAGGTATGTCAACAAAGAATTCACAGGATTATCAACAATCCTCACAACCATCCCAAAGTAAGTATCAATGTTCCCCTTGTGCAGATGAGACAAATGAAGGTCACAAAGGTTAAAAAGCTAGCCAAAGTCACACAGATAGTAAGAGTGAGAAGCAAGGATATTTTCTTTCTGCTTGGTTCACTGCTGTATTTCCACCTAGTGCTGCTCAAGTACTAAATATCAGGATTGGAATCAGGTCTATTTGAAGTTCAATACAATGCCCTTTCTGCTACATTGAAAAACAGGATCAATAAAACTTTATAAGCATACTTTGACTAAGGCAAGGCACCTGGAACAGTCCCTGGCACATTGTTGGTGCTCTTTGACTAGTCGCTAAGTGAAGCAAGGTGCCTGGTAAGTGCTGGGAGAATGAGAGAGATGGGAAGAGGAAAGGAGAGTGTGTCTGGCATGTTGGGTGATGCATTGATTTTCTATTTCAGAGATAAGAAAAGTGACCTTGCCCAAAAGCACTCAGCAAGCGGCAAAAATGGGCCACCCAACTCCTGAATACAGTCATGGACTTAAGAAAACACAAGTCACCAGCCAATGAGTATGTTTAGGGGGCACATGTCGCTGCTGAGTTGGGGTTTGTCTTCTCTCCCTCTTCCTAGGCCTCAGTAGCACTCTCTTTTCTTCTGACATCAATCAAATATTGAGCTGTATTAAAATGTGCCCCCCACAGACACAAAAGCTAATATTTAAACTTCTTAAAAGCTTCACATTGGAAGGAATGAGCTTTCTTTCCATGTCTAAGGTCATATATAGCAGGAGGTGGATTAGAGCAAGAAAGTCATACCCATCCCCACCTCCTCTTCATCCCACTGGGGAAAGTGGGATTCCTGTGTGAGGGTTCTGAGCTTGGCTAAAGACATGACATTGATAGATGAAGCTGACATTGACAGATGAGGTTGACAGCAGTTTACTAGACACAAATACTCACAGCAAAGGGGAGGAAGATAGCACATTCCATGCAGAACCACATGGGGGTGCTTTCAGGTGCAGAGTGAACCAGGGGGTGCTGTGAGAGGCAAGCTTTGTAGGAACAAGAGGGTGAGATGCCCCCTGGTTCCCACAGGAGCATGTGGCTGGTTTGTTTGAATAACATTGCAGGTTGGCAGGGACAAGAGATGCATTCGACTGAGGACCAGGTGGGGTGAAGTGGGCCAGGTTAGGAAAAGACTTTCCGGTTGTATATCTGGAGAGAGCAGGGAATTCATAGTTAGGCCTTTGTGAAGCTCAGAGATGTCAAGGAACCTCATGAAATTTTAGGCCTTGCAATACAAAGTGAGATCTGAGGACAGATGCTGCAGAATGAGAGAGGGAGGGAAGACGTCTCACAGTGTTGCCCAAGATTGGCCTATCCCCCCAGTGTGGCCTACACCCCCCTACACACACAGGCCCATCTGCTGTGACCCATCCATGCTGTGGAAGCCTTAACAACCATTAGGGACATTTGCTGTAAAAAGGACTACAGTGACATGAAAGAATATCCCCCAATATAGCGTGGAGTGAAGCAGACAAGGAATTGAACAGTATACAGAATAAGATTCAATCAATTATTAAAACGACCAGAAAGCCAAATAAGTTGCTGCCAGCCGTTTTCTCCGAGTGGTAGAAGTATGACTGATTGATGTTCTTCTGTGCAATTTTCTCTCGTTTTCATTAGAATTACTTTTTTAAATCATGTAGAAAATAAAAGTGAATTCATAAGTCAAAACTATGACACTACTCCTTATTTTTCCCCTTTACTGGAAAGCTGTTTTTCTTCCTATGGCTTTGAATTATTTTCCAGCTTCTTTTTATTTCAACTTGACTGACAGACTTTTTTTAGCATTTCTTGCAGATCTAGTGGTAACAAACTCCTATCATAACTTTTTGAATGTATTAAGAAAAGAATAATATTTAGGGAAAAGCAAACTCAGAAGCCAGATAATGGACTGCCCCATCTATATGAGGGCAACTTCAGGAGTAAAGAAGAGGGCTCTGTAGGCCATTTCACTAGAAAATTCTAAAGGTCATGCTGCCCTCAACAGCACTGAGGGACTTGTACAGTGGGACAGATAGTTCTCAGCAACCAGGGAGAACTCAGCAAGAGCTCATTTATGCCACTTAGTCCCTGGGAGACCTTAGGAAGTCACCTCACCTTCTAGGATCCTGTCTGTCTATATATGAAAGTGGAGAGGAGCTGGATTTGGGGGACTCACCTGCAAACCCAATGCCTCCCACGTTAGGACGCACTGTAAGCAAGACAGCCGTCACCCAGGTGCCCCTTTGGAATGGAGGCTGGAGCTGAATATCCCTTGAACTTTATTTTTATTTAAAATCTCTTGGTCTTAAATACTGACAATGAATTTGACTTAACACAAAGAAATGGGGAAATGAACCAAAATGCCACGCAGGTTAAAAAAAGACACTTCCATCACAGGGACCTCTTAGCCACCAGTTCATGACATCTGCATGAAGTGACCTTCGAAGACTCTGGAATTTTGCAGTTCAGTGGGGATTGCTTGTTTCTCCTCTTGGGATGTGACATGTACAACAGGAAGGGTCAAACCTAGGTACTTTCTATCTTGGAGTTGACAGTGCTGGAGCCTGGACTGACAATGGGTGATGGACATTCTCAAGCTGATGGAGTTTTCTCTAACCCCGCGGCAGGCCCTTGGCTGAGCTCTCCTCTCGTGTTGAATTTGTTATCCTGCTCTTGTTCCCCTCTTGCTGAGGGCAACTGTGTCACCAGTGACCTCTGGCATGTAAATAAGGGGCTCTTCCTTCCACACCGGCAGATAAGAGGCACCATGCCTGCACATCACAAAGCGGGCATGGCAGCAGATTCTCGGCTGTAAGGGAAGGTGAGGTTCTGGAAATATTTTGAAAAAAAGAAAAGCGTGTAAGTATGACAAGGGTCACCAGATAATATCAGCTTTTACAGATTGGGGCTGCTTGGAGGCAGTAACTAAAACACTCTTCACAGAGACTCAAAAGGAGTATTGATTTTTTTAGGAGCAAAAGGGGTCAAAATTACATGCCTTGCACAACAGCAACCACCGCTCTGCCACTCTGGACCTTTCTAACAAAGAACGAAGTCAGGAAAAGGCAGCAAAATGGAGCTGGAACGGAGAACAAAGAGGAAGGCATTGTCTGGTCCTAGCAAACCCCCCACCCCGACACAGCGCGGAGACAAGGTGAAGCTCTTCAGCAAAACCGGAACCCGGTTTCCTGTGGTGGCTGCTGCAGCTGACAGCCGCCTCCGGGGACCATTTCGTGTCTGCAGGAAGGTGGTGGGAAAGGTCACCAACAGGGCCAGCTGTGGCCCAGTGGCACTGCAGCCAAAGATTTCCCAGGTTGATCACCTGCTCCAGCAAGTACGTAAAATGCCCAGAAGGCACCAGAAGATGTCATAGTCTGTGCTAGTAGGATCCCAATGGCATGCCTCTTGTCATCAGAATATGAGAGGACAGGCGAATGGAAGGGAGCAGGGGGGTACTTTGGGGCTCTGGCCAAAGGTGACCCAGCCAGAGTGCCAGAGGCTTCCTTAGGTAGGAGGTAGGATGTATAAATCAGAAGGTCATCTTCCTGGTGGCTGTAGTCAGGAAGATGTCAGAACACAGAAAACAAGGCTCTGGGGGTCAGTGACAGAGGAGACAGGCAAGCTATGGCACCCCGGAAGTGAGGGGTCCTACCCTTTAGGTCTTCTGGGTTCTGTCCAGTTGGCACTTAGACCCAATTCCACCTACCAAGGATCCGAATGTGGAGGGAGTGTGCGGCTGAGAAGGCTGCTCTGCAGAGCCCTGCAGGGCATCCTACCAAACTGGAATTGACATTCCCAGGCCCGGATGGAGATTCGGGAGACTGGAAAAGGGGGCCTGACGTAGAGCAGGGTGGGAAGGATTAGGGGGGGACCAGAAAGCTGGGCCCACATTGCCCGCGTTTCAGTGAATGAGCCTGCCTGGGAAATGTGACCTTACGGATCCAGACTCCAGCTGATCCCAGCAAACAGCCTTGGGGAGGCCGGCAATCAGACCGAGTGTTCACTGAGGACGGCCCTGCCAAGTGGGGACCTGAAGGCTCTCCTGCCCTCAGAGACACCCAGAGCAGGGCTGGGCTGTTAGGGAGGTCAGTGACAATGTGAAAAGGGCCAAACTGTAAAGTCAGACACCCACTTAAAGCAGAACAGGGCCAGTGGCAAGGAGCAAGGGCTGCGTGTCATCCCTGCCACCCCCTGGTGAGTGATGTCAGCCACAGGGTGATACTGCCTTACAGAGAAGCCACAAGGATTAGAGTTTCAGAGGCTGGAAAGGAATCAAGGAGAGGAGAGCCACATAAGACAGGCGGAAGGGGTGGCTGTGGCTACACAAAGAGACTTTCGCCCTGGCAGAGGCTCCCTTTGTAAGCCCAAGCTTGTCCCCTTACAAGAGCGTTGGTGGTTCTTTTTCCAAAGCCTCAGTCTCTGCACCCAGCATCCGGATGTGGGGCAGATGCAGGTATGAGAAAGCTACCTGGCAGCAGGAGAGAGCCCAGGACTAGCGTCACTCAAGAGCCAACCAGAGGCACCAAAGCCGAGGGGTCTGTATGCATAGAATGACTGAGGCAACATGGATGGAGATGAGGAGAATGGGCTGTGATGACGGACTCAATGCTTACAGGCAAAGAGAGGGCACGATCATGTAAGAAAGCTCAAAGCTCAATCATCAAGAGAATCGTCGAATTTCGTGTGGTGGCTGTGGTGAAGTCTGATCCAGATACCGATTTCCCGCACACTGAGCTTCCAAGATTGTCCGAGTGTGTCTCTTCCAGGAGACACACTTAGTATCCAGAGATAGAGTCTCTGCAAGGCCTGGGAGGCTCTGCCTCAGCTGACCTGAGGGCAGAAAGAACCCTCCTTCGAAGGAGCCAGCTGAGCCCCTTCCCATCCCAGGATCGTGTGAGTATAGAGATGCTTCCTAGCCTGGACATTAAGAAAAATGGTAACATGTCCATGATAACAAGTAGTTCAAGAATGGAGAAAGATTCAGGTAAAAGATGAGACTTTTAAGAAGCTTCTATACAACAATTCTATTCATCTGAGTTTCTCAACTTTGTCAAATTTCCTCTGCCAAATCCCCCTCCTAAAAGCCCATCCCACTCTGTCCATGCAGACTCCTGCACTTCCCTAACCGTTCCTGTAGGCTCAAGATGAACTTGAGCTTAAATATTTATAAAGAGGAACTATTAGCACAGTTTTTTATTTAAGGTTATGTTTACACTTCCATTACCCACTAAGAGTAGTCTTCTGTTAACTAAGTTCTCCTTCTTTTGCCACAAGTCATCACTGCAGATCACTGAAAGGTTCAGGGCTTCTGGCCCGAGAAGTCACCCCAGGCTGCTCAGATCTTGGGTTGGTGGCCACACTCAGATCAGTGTCTCTAACAACCTGACTCTCGGGGGCTCAGCACTTACTTTGGGTAATAAATGGTTTCCATCACAACCACACCAGAGACAAAATCCTAAGAAAAGATTTCACTAATGGCCCTGCTGGTTTACAGGGATTAACCTAATCTTTCCCACCAGCAATTCTCTCTCTGTCTGCCTGGGATTCCTCCAGCTGGCCCACCTTGCTCCCCCTTCTGAGCAAACACTGGCCACAGGAAGGAAGAGAGCTTAGAGACTAAGTCAACTTGGAAAATTGAACACAGGGAAACAAGATATGTTTATCCTTTAAAGGTCTTCTGTGTAAAAGATGGGAAATGGCACTTTGCCCTTTTTGTGAATCCAAAACCTCACTCTGGGTTTATCCACTTAACAATGGAGTGAGTTTCTTCTATAAGAGAAGATGACTTCCCAATGTCATGGAGCTGGTTAGACTCCTCAACCGCCAGGCCCATTCTCACCTACTGCATGTTCCTACAAAGTGGAAGCTGGCCATGGAGGGTGAAACCCTCAGACATTAGTAGAACCTTAAGCCAAGACCTCACATATCTCAGCAAGGAGAAGCTAAGGCATAGTAGGGAAAAGCTCCACGGGACTGCAGGACAATAAATGCTCTAAAAAGGTGCCGGGTTCATGAACTTTCTAACTCATCCAATGATCCACTTTATAAATTAAGAAGCTGAGGTTTAGAGAATTTAAAAGACTTGCCCAAGGTCACCCAGCTAGTTTTCTGACTAAAGGTCTTGGGACCCCACCCCTAGCCTAGTGTTCTCTGCCATGCTGTCCTCCAATGTCCCATGGGTTCATTTAATCACATGCAACTCTGATTCTTGCCACCTTGAGAAAAGATGTGATGTGTGCAGATTGTTTAAAAAATGCTTGGCGGGGGGTGGGGGGGCATTCAGTAATTCCACTGCTAGGATATTATCCTGCTAATGTGTTCTGTGATACAATATGTCTATAATATTATACATTACAGCCATTTTTTTGCAATAATTAATGATTGAGAACAACCTAAATGCTCAACAATAGAGGATTATTGATCTAAATTATGGTATATTCATGTAGTCATCTACGAAGCAGGTTTAACACAGTGTATGTACTGATATGGAAGACCTACAAGATACGATGTTAAGCAAGATACACATTAGTGTGTGGTGGTGTGCTTCCAATTTTATTGTGTGTGCATGTTTGCCTACACAAAATCATTCTAGGACTGGTCTAGCAATATCTAGGACACTGGCCAGAGCAGCTGCCTTTGGGTGTTGTTTGGAATAGAGTAGGTACTCAACGAATACTTGATACTGGAGGAACAAAGTCCACCTTGCTAGCACTGGCTTTCCACCAAGCATCAACTAGAAGTCTATGCATCCAGTTTTGTTTTGTTTTGTGACAAAGTCTCTGGGTAGGGTGCAGTGGCATCATAGCTCACAGCAACCTCAAGCTCTTAGGCTGAAGCAATCCTCTTGCCTCAACCTCCCAAATAGCTGGGACTACAGTGCCTGCCACAATGTTTGGATAGTTTTTCTATTTTAGTAGAGATGGAGTCTCACTCTTGCTCAGGCTTGTCTAGAACTAAGGTGATCCACCTGCCTCAGCCTCCCAGAGTCCTAGGATCACAGGCGTGAGCCACCTCACCTGGCCTAGACAGTTATTCTTACTCTCTAACATTGACACCAGGGCCCAAGGCAAGATTCCTAGACTTTCTAGAGTGAATGTCCTTTTGTAGCAATCATCTCTGCTGCCTGATGCATCCAACTGGGTTACAACAAAGCAACAGGAAGCTTGGCTCCTGGAACTGGAGCACTTAGTTCATAATGCCGGGAGGAGAAACTCAGCAGCCACATCTGCATCCCACAGGAATACTTAAAATGTTTACCAGACACCATCTAATGGGAAGTAATATTCTCTTCGGGGAAAAAAAGAAATACAGAAAAAGACCCCAGTAGAAAAACAGACTCCCTTCTCAAAATCACAGGAAAGAGCCAACATCTGAAACACTTTTTTAATTTATAAATTTTTATCAAAGAAATATAGGCCCTCATACTGGTAGGATCACTCCCTTTGGGACCCTACCTGGACATCCCAGCATCCAGGGTCACCATCTATACCACAGCTCGCCTGGTTTCTGGGTTCCCTTCTAGAGTTCTCCTCTTGCTTCTCCAAAATGCCAGCTGGGTAAGAATGAAAGAAATGAAACATACTAGAGAGTGGACACATGGTAATAAGCCGATGGTTTATATTTCCCGAGAGTGGAATGTTTTATTAGGAGCAAACTAACAATAAAAGCCTTACACAAAACTAATAGTAGCCAATAAAAAAATAATAGTAGCCAAGACTTACAGGGCACTTACCAGGTTTCAGGCACAATTTTTTACCAAAACTAACCCATTTAACCTCCCTAAGGAGGTTAGTAATACAGTAACACTACATACAATAACAGTTTTAAAAGTGACTGCCTTCACTCTACAGATGAGGAAACTGAGATTAATTAAGTCTCCAGGGATCCACGCTTAATAAATGGTGAAGCCAGAATTCGAGCCCAGAGGGTTCCGAAATCAGTGCCTCAGCCACACTGCTAGAGATGACAGGGAGGATTTAAGGGCTGAGACAAGCTATTAAAGAGATAGCTTATATTCCTGATGGCACAGCGGTCAGAGCTGATACACACTCCCTGCTCCTCCCAACACATAGAAGCACGAGATAAAATATAACTAAAAAATGTTTTAAATTTATAGCCAAGCTGACAAGAAAAAAAGAACATTCCCCAGGTGCCAGAAACATAAAATGAATCCTAACTGGGTCCAAAGGTCCTGGAGAGCTCAGGGGGATCTTGGTCCTGGACTTTGGTCCCTGCGGTTGACACAGTCGCGGAACACAAGGCCTGCAGCCCAGGTTCGCATGCTGTAAGGACCTGAGGCCTGACCTCTACCCAGGCCTTTGGAAAACCTGCCTCCTTGGTGGTGGCTAGGGGAAATGGCAAAAAGACATTGGAACCATCTGCCTTGGGTACCACAGGAACGACTGTCTCTATGTGACCTTGACATCCAAGACTGGCCTTCCCATGTAGGTGAAGCCCAAATGTAAACCACCCTGGGTGGTGGCGGAATTCCCAGCTAAGGTACATGTACAGACTATTCACAAAACAATGAGCCCCAGGGCTCTCAGCAGAGGCAGATGCAAAACCTTATCTGTAAACATCTACCACCCGGGGCAAAGGGACTCCCACAGGAAAAAATGATCTCTACTGAGGAGGAGGTTAAGACAATAGGAAGACATGACCCACCCCAGGGGAGAGCAGGCAGCACTCCCGATTGCCCTTATTCTCGCGTTTGTACGTTTTTCTTTTGTCTTCCTCACTAGCACGTAAGCTTGGGTGCTGGAATCCTGTTTTCATTGCTTTTCCTCAAGGCCTAGAGCAGTGGCAGGTGCATGCAGCATCCAGTAAATATTGATTGCACATTGATAAAAACAATCATACATACAGTTTATGGGTATGTCACAGATAATGTATGAAACCCGGGTAGGAGGGGAGTCCGTCGGAGACCGGGTCCTTCCAGGAGGAGAGAGAAGGCAAAAATGGGGTTAGGGGGATGGGCTTCTAACTCTGTCTGGAAGGTTTTTTTAAATAGCGATCAGAAGCCTTATGACAAAATATTAACGTTTGTTGTACCTTGGGAGGGGGCGGTACACGAGAGTTTTTTCTCTGTGTTTTTCTGTGTGTTTGGAGTATTTAATAATTTAAAAGTAAAATAAAGGAGGGTATTTACAGAATGAAGGGGCCTCTGACCCCATCACTGGGCCTGGCAGCTGCCATGATCCCAAATCCGCATTTGGACAAGCCCTGAGTAAATCCATGAGATTCAGGGGTGCCAGGGGTGCATTCAGACCCTCCAGATTGCAGAGGTGGATGGTAACAGAGCGGAGAGGCTGAACGTGTCTCTTCCCTGCGCGTCTTGGGTGAAGGGCCGCTCCCGTGGGGCTGTGCCTCAGGGGCAACCGGGAAGGAGAGAGGCTATTCAGCTTCTGCTTTATTTTATTTTATTTATTATCTTTATCATTAAATCATAGCTGTGTACAATAGTGTAATCAAGGGGTACAATGTGCTGGCTTCATATACAATCGTAACTATTTTCATCAACCTGATTAACATAGCCCTCCCGGCAATTTCTCCGTGATTATATGAAGACATTTGACCTACGGTGCATCTTAGAAGGGTACAGGCGAACCCAGCTTCTGCTTTAGAACGTGAAAAACCAACACTCACAGGCCTCCCTGCAAAACTGCAGGAATCCGGTTAAACACCCCGGCTAGCCACGCAGCTCGCGGCCAGCTAGGGAAACAGCCTGGAATGGAACCGGCCCTGGATCCGGTCCCAGGAGCCCAGCACAGCCAGGAAAGCTCACCCCCTGCCGGGAGCCTCAGGCGGAGGTCACACCTGAGTTCTCACTACCTAGAGTGGCCAGGGCCTGCGACCACTGACCCGCGCTCAGACCCCAGGTAGCCGCCCACCGGCCCCTCGGAAAGGCTGGGAGAGGAAGGCTGCAGTGTAGGGGTCGGGGTGGGCGGAGGTCCAAGACCCTCATCCTCACCGTGTCCCCCGCCGCACAAAGGACCGCGGCACCCTCCAGGTAGCGCAGTCCGCAGAAAGCGGGAGCCCGCGCCCCTTCTCTCTGGCCATTCCCTCCACGCCCCTTCAAACTGGGCCACAGGGAAAATGGAGCCCATCAGCTGGGGGTGGGGGTCCCCCTGGGCCTGAATGATTCTGGTTTCCACACTTGCAGAGGATCTCAGCCTGCAGGTGGAGCAGCCAACTAAACCTTTGCAAAGCGCTCTGCTCTTCAGCCCCTGGCCCAGGAAAGGCGAGTAGCTGTCAGGTGGAGACATAAGGCAAGCTGCAAAACGTCAGCCGCGAATGTCACTTTTCTAGTAGCCACATTAACAAAAGTACAAAGAAACAAGTAAAATTAAATTTTTAATAATAGTGTTTACTTTTTTATGGTTTAAAGAAAAAATGGCAGGAAATACAGGGTTCCTACACACACACACACACACACACACACATACACTGTACCCTGTTGGCACCCTGCATCAGTGTAGTACCTTTGTAGGTTTTTGTTTGTTTGTGTTTTGAGAGACAGAGTTTCACACTGTCACCCAGAGTAGAGTCTTTGGCATCATCATAGCAACCTCAGTGTCTTGGGCTCCAGCCATCCTCTTGCCTCAGTCTCCCAAATAGGTGCAACTACAGGCCCCTGCTCTGACGCCAGGCTAGTTTTTCTATTTTTACTTGGTCAGGGTGGGGGAGTTCGCTCTTGCTCAGGCTGGTCTTGAACTCCTGCGCTCAACAGTCTACCTGCCTGGACCTCCCAGGGTGCTGGGGTTATGGGTGTGAGCCACCGTGCCTGGCCTATACACACACACACACTGGCCTAATGTAGCTTGTTTGTTACAACTGATGAAGGGATAATGGTACACTGTAACTGACTAAAGCCCACCGTTTGCATTAGGCTTCACTCTGTTGAACAGTTCTATAGGTTTTGACAAATGGGTGAATGACAAGCATGTCTCACTGTCACAGTAGCATGAAGAACAGCTTCTGTGCTTTCTCCCCTCCACCTCTCCCTGGCCGCCACTGATCCTTCTACTGTCTCCATAGTTTCGCCATTTCCAGAATGTTTAAATAATGGGCCTCTTACAGACTTCATTCACTCAGCAATACACATTTAGGGCTCCTACTTGTCTCTTCTTGGCTGGATATCTCATTTCTTTTTAATCCTGACTAATATTCTATTACGTGAATGCACCACAGACTTTTATCCATTCACCTACTGAAGGAGATCTTAGCCATGAAATTAATTTTAATAGTATATTTTATTTGAGTCAATATATTCAAGATATCACTTCAACATTTAATCAATATTTAAAATCTATGAGATATTCTATATTTTTCTACTGTCTTTTAAAATCCAGTGTGTATTTTATATTTCTAGTACATCTCAACTTGGTTTGCCACCTTTCAAGTGCTCCGAAGCCCCAGGTGCCTACTGGATTAGACACCACGAAATCTAGAGAGAGAGAAAATATAACCCCAAACTAAGTTTACAATTCCATCAGAAGAGTATCTCCTCTCCCCATACCCCAGTGCCTTGTTTTCCATGCATCCCTTTCACACTCAGACACAAATATGTACAAAATATTGCTAATTTTTGGCTTGGACTTTGATTCACCTTTGTCCATGGAAAAGATCTTTTAATAATAGTGTTTTTTAATGAAAGGCCCTAGGCCTACCCCTAAATTTGAACCATAATGGGACATGAAAGGTATGGACCACATGGAAACAATCCAGAAAGTGCAAATAATAACTTCTTCCCCTGCTGAAAGCTTCCACACTTTTCCAAAAGATTTTATAAATTAAAATTCGTTTTCTTCAACATGTATGAACTGAATAGGCAGGGTGACAGTTTTCAAAGTATGATCCGGAGACAGCCAGGAGTCCCTGAGATGCTTTTGGGGATCCACAGAGTCGAAGATAACATTTATAAGAAGAGTAGATTTGATTTGCCTTTTTATCATTCTCTCTTGAGTATACAAGAGATGGGGTGGCATCTGGACAGGGAAATTCCAACCAGAGGGCTTGAGTGGGGACAGGAAAGAAGGACGGATATCCCAGCTCTTTCCAACTAATTATCCTTCACTAAAATTCAAATGAGAACAAAATGTTTTGGCCTTACCCGGTGCAAAGATAATGAATAAGGTGGAGTTCATCTTTATAGATACCAGCTGAACAGGAAAGGACTCTGTTTATATGGACCTGATCCCTCATCACCTTCCCAGAAGCAGAACACAAATCTACCCATTGAGATTTTATTTCTTTTCTCTCCAAGTTTCTAACCTTCTAAGATTTCCCGATGAGTGGAATCTTAGAACTTTCACATATTTTTTTCTGAACTGACGCATATTTTTATGGTGCTAAAATGAATAGGAGCAAGTGGGTGTTGAAAGGAGAAATAGGAAGCATCCAGGTTAGTTCTGGAAAGATGATGGTTTCCGACGAATCATACAGATGATGTCACAGCCCATGTACTAGGCATCACCTGTATCCACATCAATAGTATCTAAATGAGACATGAAGATGAGCCCCAAGCCCAGCTGTTTGCAACTTGCTGACTGTGTCTGCCCTGTTCCCAGAGATGTGTTGCCTTAGGGAGCCCCTGAACAATGAGACATCCTGTGCTAAGTCCCAGCCAGCTCCAAACAGTCAGGCGACCTGGGATCCAAGCCCTGGGCACTCACTGGTCAGCTGTGAACCTTTCCTTTTCATGTCTATTTTTGTCATCAGACAATTAGACGTAATAAATTCTTCCCAGGATGTTGTGATGATTACAGGTGAGTTGTCAAAATGCTTGGCAGCTGTCGAAAGTATAAGAGTATTTTATGCAGAAGAAAATGTACAGCAGAGGTTTTCTAAAAGCCAGAAACAGGTCTTGCTTTAATCACAGTTTAGAAAATGAGTACCATTCTTTTATCGGCTGCACGCAATTTAAAAAAAAAAAAAAAGGACAAAAGGGAGAAAAGGGAGGAAGGGAACACAGGAGGAAGAGAGGGTGAAGATAAAATTAGAAAGACAAGATTGGTTCCCTTAACTCGGAATTCAATCCTGTCATCTCCTTGACAACTGGCCCTGCTGAGGGACGTGAGGGCAGAGGTCAAGTCCCAGGGGTTCACCTGCCTCAGCAGAAATCCAGGCCTGGGGCCTGGCTGGTCGGCAAGCTGGAAAACCTGAA
This sequence comes from Perodicticus potto, assembly GCA_963574655.1. Classification (NCBI taxonomy): domain Eukaryota; kingdom Metazoa; phylum Chordata; class Mammalia; order Primates; family Lorisidae; genus Perodicticus; species Perodicticus potto. The sequence continues at coordinate 18,065 of CAUYRH010139731.1, forward strand.
GTGGGAAGCTCTGGCCAGCCCGCAGCCTGCCACCTCCTCTGGCTGTCAGGAGAAGGAGCGACCAGCACAGGGGCTGCAACCTGGTGGAGGCTGCGGGATAGAGGGAGCACTCACAGGTGAGCCAGAGGCAGTGAAGTTCCCTGCAGTGCAGCCACCAGCCATGGCCAAGATTATTGAAACTTCTTTCCTGGACTTGGCGTCTAGAAACTCTTCCTGAGCTGTCTTTGGAGAGGCAGGGGCACCCCCTCCTCTCTTTTCTGCAATAGCCAGAGAATAATGCCATGCTGTCCCTGCAGAGCCTGTGACCTACCACGCTGGACCTGCTCAAAGGCCAAGTTCCAATCAGGTCACAGTGGGTAGGGCTGGGAGACACCGTCAGAGTCCAGCCCAGGTGCCTTTTGCTCCCTTAAGCAATGTGCACGTTCAGACTGCGGGTTCATAAGAAGCAGTGACTTTAGTACTGCTATGGTCTGAGTGTCAGTGTCCCCTCAAATTCATATGTTGAAACTTAATTCCCAATGTGATAGTATTAAGAGGTGGAACATTTGGGGAAGCGATTAAGTCAAGAGGGCTCTGTCCTCACGAATGGGCTTAGGACTTTCTAAAAGAAGCCCTTATAAAAAGGGAGCTGTTTTTCTCTTTCCACCAGGAGGACATGGCCAGGGGCCATCCAGGGAGCAGAGAGTGAGTCCTCACCAGATACGAAAGGTGCTGGCACCTGGTCGCATTTCCCAGCCTCCAGACCTGTAAGTTTCTTTTGTTTATAAGTTACCAAGTTTAGGCTATTTTGTTATAGCAGCCCCCCAAAACTAAGCCACATACAGATGATCCCACGGCAAAGTGCTCAGATGAGGAAATGGCTTTCAAGAGGCCCCTCTGCACGGCCTCTGCCCTCCAGCCTCTCCCCTTTGTCTAACTAGCCTTCCTCACATCTGCCTGAGCTCTAGCGGTCTCCTCCTCCAGTTCTCACCCAGAGATGAGTAGTGGCCTTCTTGAGCCAGGAACTCCGGGCCAGATCAGGGAGTTCAGGCATCAGAGCCACAGGAAACTCGGCCCTGACAAGGGTAGGGTCTGCACGGCATCCTTGGGTGACTCCTCCTGCTTCTGTGGCTTCCCCTGAACCTTCTCACTGTCATCCAGGCAGCTGCTTCTATTGGTAAGGCCCACAGCAGGTCTTGGATTAGCTTTCCAGCTGGTCATAGCATTCTTCCCGGATCACATTTGGGTTCATCGTCTGAAGCTGTGTTCATGTCCTCCCTCTCCACCAGGCCACACGCCCCCCAAAGGCTGAACTCCTTTTCAGACAGACTTGGCCTGTGTGAGTCACCCGAGGGGCAATGAGGCTTTTGTCAGACATCTGATTCGCAGCACCAGCAGCAACAAACCACCATAATGGGAAGAGGAACCGAGTACTTGTACCTCTCTAGTGAAACCACCTAGTCAACTGACAACTAGGCGTTTGGGAAAATAAAAGGGAGAAAAAAATGAGGATGATGATGGCTTGGGGGCCCCCCCGCTCCCCAGAACAGAATCCTAAGAGCCACACTTGCCCGACTCCCCCAGACTTGATGAAGTGTTCCACCCAGGCCCTCTGCCGAGAGCCACTTACAAACCTTCCAAATCTCTCTCCGGTCTCATTACTATGCAGACCAATTTTTCATTCATCTGGAATCCACTGTAGCATTTTAATGTGGAAAACCTGCTACTCCATTTCTCTCCCCTGAAGAAAAATGGCTTAATTTCTCTAGCTGATAGATTTTTCTTCTGATCCTTCAGACAGTAGAAAAAGACCCTGGAAAATCAGCTGTTGGACTATCCACAGAGATTTTATGATGGCCATAAACAGGGCTGTGGCAGGATGACTTACCAGGCAGCATCCTGATTGGTGGCTTCAACACTGTTATTACCTGCAAAAATGACAGATAGGTAGAAACATAGATAGATAGATAGATGGCTGATAGATGGTCAGATAGATACATAGATGGATGAGAGATGGATACATAAACAGATAACAGACACCTAGATATGCAGATAGATGGGTACATACACAGAAAGATGACAGATACTTAGATAAGTAGATAAACAGATGAATAATGAATAATGGATGGTGATGGATGGATGGATAACCATGATAGGAGCTGCAGTTTCCCTACCATATTGGGGAGTATAATCACCCCCTACATTTTTCCCTGCAGACATGTAAGACTTTCTAATACCAAGTCAGTCCAAACTCCCCTACCTACCAACCCACCACCAAATTGAGACAGATTTCATCAGCAGGGGAAAAATCTATTTAGGAAGGAAATCAGAGGAAAAATTGGGGTTAATCATTTTAGCCGTTTTCCATTGTCAACCCACATGGCTCAAATAGATGCAGTCAGTCTGTTCTGTCTGTGGCTCTTCCTCTGAGGCTGAAGATGGCCTGGTCTGGCCCCGGGCAGAGAGGGCTAAGGACAGAGGGAGAGTGGGCCCACCTGTGGATGAAAGGACGGGAATTTCATTGGAATAGTGTGGTTAATGAGTGTGGCAGAGACCCGAGCGCCAAACCACATTGGTTCAAAGCCCTGATCTGCTACATGCCAACTGTGTAAATTCAACAAGCTACTCTACATCTCCATGCCGCCAATTTCCCCATTTGTAAAACGGAGAAAGTAATAGCACGTGCCTTGAACAATTGTTGCGAGGATTGAAGGGCTAATACACCTAAAGTGCTTAGCACATAGGATGGCACATCGTAAGCACTAAGGAGGTATATCAAATCTCCCTTCTTGGCCTCCCAAAAGTAAGTTCACTACACGAAGATGAGACTTTAACTCCAACAAGAAGATAATCAAATTTAACTAACTCAGCCTTAGGTTCAAGGCCAAAGGTTGTACTTAAGTGTAACCTTCTTTCCTTATACTATGTACTGTTTACTGATCTTCCTCAGGAACCAAAGCAACACTCATTCCAATCAATATCCCAGTCTGGGCCTGGGCTCTGGGGCTTGTACCTCCAGGACAAAATTAGTCATCTGCTGCTGCTGTGGCCTTTGAGGAACTACCTGAGCAGCTAGATGCCCCTCAGAAGCCATGGAAGAATTAGCAGACTTGTCTTGCTACTGCATAATTAAAATAGCTATATGGATTCTTCTCTGGCATTGTTTTAACTTATTTCTATTTTTTATTTATTTTATTTTTATTTTTTATTATTATTGTTTGGGACTCATTGAGTGTACAAAGAATCAGGCTACACTGATTGCATTTATTAGGTAAAGTCCCTCTTATAATTGTGCCCCGCCCCCAAGAGGTGTGCCATACACCGTGACCCCATCCTCCTTCCCCCCTCCCCACTTGCTCATTCCCCTATGGCCCCCCCCCTTGTATTAGCTCATCTACTGCCTTCATATTAGAATAGAGTACATTGGATAGTTGCTTCTCCATGCTTGTGATGCTTTACTAAGAAGAATGTGCTCCACCTCCATCCAGGTTAATACAAAAGATGTAAAATTGCCATCTTTTTTTAATGGCTGAATGGTATTTCATGGTATACATAAACCACAGCTTGTTGATCCATTCCTGGGTTGATAGGCATGTAGGCTATTTCCACATTTTGGTGATTATAAATTGAGCTGCAATAAACAGTCTAGTGCAAATGTCCTTATGATAAAAGGATTTTTTTCTTTGGGGTAGATGCCTAGTAATGGGATTACAGGATCAAATGGGAGGTCTAATTTGAATTCTTTGAAGATTCTCCATACTTCCTTCTGAAAAGGCTATATTAGTTTGCAATCCCACCAGCAGTGTAAAAGTGTTCCCTTCTCTCCACAACCACACCAGCACCTGCAGGGTTGAGACTTTGTGATGTGGGCCATTCTCAATGGCGTCTCTCTGGCATTATTTAGAAGTCACCTCAATGCCTACACTAATGTTAGTTGTACCTTTGTTAAATGTGGGTATCGATGTGTGGCTCGTTTTGGTGTCTGGGACCTTGAAGAGCGGAAGATGATAAAAGCAGAAGACTGGTGAGTGTTAACATTCAATCTGACCTTGAAACAATTTTTACCTTTGTCTCAGTACCCCCCATCGGCACATGTCACAGTGACCAGTTAGACATTCAGCCAGCCAAAGCTCTCCCTGCTGGCCTGGATTCATGACAACCAGTTCCTACGAAGCCAGGACACTTTGTCTTTGGAGAACAGGATGTAAAACTAGAGTGTGTCAACATGATGAAGTACTATGTTGCCATAAAAAATGATAAGTGTGTGGATTGTGTCAATATATGGAAATGAGTATGTGAAATAATGTTAAATGGAAACAAGCCCAACACCCGATAGTTTGCACATACTGATTACAACTCCATCAATAATTACACCTGCACACTCGTACGTAAGGACTAGAAGCAAATTTAAAGTGGTGTAAAGAGAGGATTATTTACAGGATTCTTGTTTTCTTCCATGGAGTCTTATGTACTTTTTATTTTTTGTGAGAAGAACAGAAGTTTTGGACTGAGACCAACAAGAGAATCATTTAGCTGCTGACACACTTGCTTGGATAGGAAAGGACACTTGCAATGGTTGAAAATATGCTTCAGGGAAAGGGTAAGCATAGAAGCACATACAGGCCCTGCCCCTGTCAGCCTGGGGGCATCAGCACCGTTCTCCTGGGTGGGCAGAGAAAAGCATGCTGGGATGCAGAATATGGAGGAGGCTTCCAATAGACACGGGGCTGGTTTCCCACTATGTTCACACCTTGCCCTAAATGGGGGTGACCACGTTGTCCTGGGGACAAGTGTTGTTTGAGCACAGTCCTACTTGTCTTAGTACATAGTGTAATTGTTAATAGCATTATCTTTTAACTCAAGAGTGTCACTTTTAGGATGATAAAGTATATGGTCATCCTATTAAAGGGGCCACTCAGGTCCCAGCTTACTGTCTAGAAATGAAAAGACATCAAAAGGCCTGTACACAGATACTCTCATTCTGATCTCACAATGACCCAGGTTGGCATTTTTGTCCCCAGTACACAAGGACACCTAGCTGTGGGTATATGTATTGGGATTGCTGCCAGTGCAGAACTGGAACTGGCTGGTACCCGCCCATGAACTGGCACATCTCTGTCAGACTCCACATTCAGTGATGTCATCTTGGTAGTTTGGAATTGTCATTGATGAAGATATTTACACCACAGAAATCAGGAAAAGGCTACAAATCTGGGCTTTAATTTTCTTTTCCCCAGGGAGCTGGCTGTGAAATATTTAGTAGTACACCATGGATTGCTGGAGTCGCTGAAGCCAGAATGCACACCATCTCACGGGCTATCGGGCCAGACAGGGCCTTCCTTAGCTCACAGCCAGAGCTCACAGCCATGTTCTACACAAATCCCCAAAGAGTAACCAGAACTCTGTGGAACGTGGCGGTCATGCGCCAACCACAGAAATGATAAGCATTCTTCTTATTTTCCTCACACGTTAGCAACAAAATGAGAACACAGACACAAATCAATTCAATTGTCTTGGAATATGACAGCTTGACTCACATCTCAGCTCATCTGCTGTCTGACGGGGTTGTTTGCATCCTATTAAAGCACGTGACTAGTGCGCTATCAAGACAGCACTGAGTCTTCCTATGGTGACAGCTTTTGAATCATGGTTCTTTCTTCATCATACAAGTCACTGAAAAGCCCTGTACCAGTTGACACCATAATATGACTGTCACTATACAAAGTGGCTTATTCTTTGGCACCTACAGGGTGCCAAAAGGGTAAGCCTAAAAGCACATACAGACCCTGCCCCTGTCAGCCTGGGGCATCAGCACCCCAGCACCTTTTCCCCACCCTCAGCTCCTCCTGAAGTTTCTCAGTAGAGACGTTGGGGAAAGCCACATTTCATGGTCACAAGTGATTCATTACTTCCTGTCACCATTGTTTACCGTTGGTTCTCTTGTGTAACCAGCAAATGACAAACTTCTACAAAGTATGACAGACTTTTTAAGTGACTTACTGGCACCAGCACTTCTTTACTTGGTTAGTGCATTTCCTAAATCCAAAACGTTCAGTGGGAGAATTGAAGGTGAAGGTCTAATCAGGGACTCTGAGCTACTGACGTGAAAAGAGAGACAGCAACTACGCCCAGCATAGATTGCACAGTAAACATGCACACCCAGGTGCGTAGGCCTTGAGAATGAAAGGAGGTCTATGTCTGCCCAGATCTAGTATCTCCGGAGCATAAAGTGCTCTCCTAAGTTGGACAGAAGAAAATGGCAAAATTAAGGTATGTTTCTCTGTCTTTGTGAACTAATTGGGAGAGATTTGGAGGGAGGCAGAGAGCATAATCCAGTGCTGGTGACTTAGAACGAGAAGACAAATGGCAATCGTTGACTCATCATAAATGATAGAGAAAGGCTAAATTTTAGTGCTTGTGCCTGGATTGAGAACCTTCTGAAAGGGCGTTTTGGAGCAGGGCTTCTGAATGTGTTCCACTAGCAGTTATGGGGGTTGGGCCTTCAGGAAATGAAAGTAAAACATAAAAATCATTTTTTTTAATTCTACAAATTAAAAAAGACTTTAGCAAATTTTTATCCAATTCAACTCTCTGGTGATTCCAAAATATTATGTCTAGAGAGTAAAATCTTTGAATTTTGTTTTCAATGACAATTTCACTGCCCTCAAAGTTTCCTCCAAGTTTGTGAATCTAGGACTTACGTAGAAGAACCAGAAATGGTGATGATATAATCTCTGAAGGACAGCTAGGCTCCAACTGTGTTTTAGTTAGTTGTTGACTTGTCTTTGAGCCTTCTTGTGGGGCACCACGCTGAGTGCTGGGACTACTGGACACACACAACCTAATACAGTGGGGACCAAGGGCAGGTCTCAGCCTTCGTGGAGGGCTTGGATGAGGGGTTATATCTGATGCCATGACCGCTGGGATCAGCAGTCACTTCTACCACATGCAAGTCCCTGTATCTACCTCAGCTAAACTCAGTTATTTCATCACCTGAGAAAGATGCTTTTTCTAGGTTTCTTCAAGCTACAAGAATTTAAAGTTTTATGGTGATTTAAAGATCAGATTATTTAGGGCCAAAAAAAAAAATCCCTTTAAAACAGAAACATTTCTGACTGGTAATATTGTTAGAGTTGGGACCAATACAGTTCCATGAGGTTGAGCTGATACAGCCTTTAAAAGAGGGGAGAATGGAAAACAGTGGTCCCAGTTGTCCACAAGGACATTGATTTCCATGTTGCACCCTATATTTCTGTATGCCTAAGGCAGTCAACTTTAAATTATACACACATTTGAGGGGGGGGGGAACCTGCCCATTGTGTTTAAGATTGATTTATGTAAGCCAGTCAACAAGGGACCTGGGATTATATTCTCCAGACATATGTCCCTCTTCTTTGGCACAGTTGGAATCCCATCTATCAGAGACCGAAATCATCCATTCTGCAGATCTCTGTGCTGTGCCAGTGTCCTCAGAGCATTTGCAGAAGCTCCTTAAATGTCTGCTCATGTTTCAGACCAGCAGTTAGATCACACATCAATTCATGGTCTCCTCATAACAGATCACCTTCTCCTGCACCTCAAACTTCACAAAATGCAGTCTTTGGCTCTAACCTATCACTCAAAGGCAGCGTGACAGCTCTTAAAAGAAAGAGCTGAATTCTACATAGTTCATTTTTTACCTAAATGTGTTTGTGAACATCAGTTATGTAAACGTAGGGGCAGTTTTCTGAAATTCATCTTCACTTTTCATTAGTTCTGATAGACTCATGGTTCATTAATCTTCAACTATGAAGATATTTCCCTTACACCTATTTTCTGAATAGGATATGTATGTTGCAGGGGTAGATGTAGTTAAGAATACCCTTTCTTCCTATGTGTAATCGGATAAGCCTTAATTTTTTTTTTTTTTTTAGAGACAGAGTCTCACTTAGTCACCCTCGGTAGAGTGCTGTGGCATCACAGCTCACAGCAACCTCCTGCTCTTGGGCTTATGCTATTTTTGTTGTTGTTATTGTTACAATTTGGCCAGGGCCAGGTTTGAACTTACCACCCTTGGTATATGGGGCTGGTGCCCTACTCACTGAGCCACAACCACCACCCCAGCTTTAAATTTTTTAAATTGGCACTTAAGTGATGCCCTGTCCCAAATGATAAAAAGGTAAAGCTATCGATAATTTCTAGATGATAACAAGGCATTAAGGGGTAGACAGTAAAATCACACTGTATCTTAGCTTTAATTCACTTGATAAATAGCCCCTGGGGGAAGCCATGGGTTAGGAGACTGAGGCTCTTTAGGATGTTGGTGTTTTGTTCTTCTTTCCAAAAGATTATGTCAATTCATTGTGAAAGCCAAATTTTAATAGACCTCATTTTTATTTCTACTCTAGTCAAAGGATTTCCCTTATTGACTTCTGCTCCAATTCCCCTAAGGACTTAAAAGAAATTTCCTGCCCTGGACAAAACACTCCACAGAGTCATATTGCTGGTGGGAATGTCAGTGATCATATTCTTCAATACCTTCATTTCACAGATGAGAAAACCAGTGTTTAGAGAGGTCAAGTGATCTGACCAAGGTTGCTCAGTAAGTTAGTAGGAGAGCCAGGGCAAGACCCCTGGTGCTCTGCTCATGACACCATGCCCTCTGTCCAGGATATGGACTGTCTTGCGGCTACCACCTCCTGTTTATTTTCATCTCTGGCTTAGAGAGAGATTCATCCTCCCACTTCCTGTGATTCGGCTACTTCCTGACCACCTATTGTACATTTTTGGCCACCTATTTTACCATGAACATTGACTTTCCACCTGATTTCTTACTCATTGCCTTCCTAAACCGTTGTGCAAATTTAGTGCTCTTGATTCAGCTTACATCTATGGTGTCTGTTTTCACCCTGGTACTTGAATCCTGGATACATCACCTAAAGAAAAGCCCCGGATATTGGCAGATATTAATTTACTTCTTTCTTCAGCCTAGATTTCTCAGTGTCTTCTCATTTTTGTTCCACTGCCTATTCCAGAGCCTTAACTTTGTGGTATTTCTGGTTCTTCTAATTGTGGCGGCTTACGGCTTTCCTGCCGCTGGCCATGGTGCTGATATTAGCAAAAGTCCTCCTGTACCCCTGAATGGGAAAAGCAGGTAAGGAATCTTCCTATCATGCCTGATTATTTTGGTAGACTATTTGGCCAAACAAAATAAAGCAAAAATAATGATTAGAAATTACGAATATTTAGATATACCTAACCAGACTTATAAGAATGGGTTCTTTTCTTTAACGTATCCCCGGGAAAGGTTGTCAAGTCAAGTGAGTGAGAGCTTTAACAAATTGCTCTCCAAGAAAGAAAACACATAACTTTTAGTGTTTTCCAATTTCCATGATATAAATAGTATTCCTACAATAACCAATTGTAAGCTGCCTATTGGAGGAAGATATGCCCAATCAGTGCTCATGAGCTAGTCCAACCTATCTCTATCCCACTATAGTAACAGGTCAACAGTTCATCTAAAGTTACTCAGGCCAGGATTTACCCAAGAAGCGACACACTCAAGGTGACTGAGAGCAAAATTGTCTGAAAGGAAGTGTTTCTGACGTAAAGCCCATTAGTGAGATCTGACGGTAAAGCCAAGAGAACAATATACATCTCAAACCCAACGAGACACACACAGTTCTTCTTCAAAATGGAAATGTCATACATGTCATGAAAAAAGTTTTTTTAATGCCAAAATGGATTAGGATAAACATGACCTTGGTACTCCAAGAGTTGGAGTTCTGTCCTCCTTGTCTGTGGATAGGGAGAGTGTGGACTTAAAGTTAAGTGGCCAAGGGAATCACTTCTGGTGTGTCCTGTGTTTTGTGATTTTCTCAGCTCTGGATCTGAAGACTGATATCAGAGTCCTAGGATGTTTTCTGAGGTTCATTTTGCAATCACAGAGAAAATACAATATTTGTAAATGATATTTTTATTTTCCATTCTTTTAAAATTAAACATCTATTTTGACATTGTAGAAATAATTATAGTCAAGACTATTTTTTGATTATAAACGACAGGGACCAATTTAACCCAGAAAAATAAATAAGACATTTATTGGGAGGAAAATGGAGGCACCTCACAGAACAATAAAAACCTAAAAGGGAAAATATTCATCTGAGATTTAGAAACAGCTTACACATAGAATAGGATAGTGTCAAGACTACTCTGTCTCTCAGTCTGCTTTGCTTAGCTGTCCACTACATTATTCCTTCTCCCTACAGACCCCATTTCTCATGTAGCAGAGAACAAGGCATCTTTCAAGTTTTGAGCCTTACATCCACAGGAAGAAATGGCTGCACTCTTTTAGTCTCTGCTATGGATTGAACTGTGTTCTCCTCCAAAATTCATGTGTTGAAGCTCTAACCCCCAATGTAACTGTATTTGGAGATATAGCATGGAGGGGGTAACGATGGTTAAATAAGGCCATCAGAGTAATGTCCTAATTCAATAGAATGTGGCCTTATACGGAGAGAAAGAAAAACAGATCTTTCTTTCTCTTTCCACAAGCACACGCCAAGGAAAGATCTGTGAGGATATCATAAGAAAATGACCTTCTGTAAACTAAGAAGAGAGCCCTGAGAAGAAACTGAATCAGCTGGCACCTTGATCTTGGCCTTCTCAGCCTGTAGACCTGTGACAAATAAATTTCTGTTGTTTAAGGTACCCAGATTATGATACTTTGTTACAGCATCCTGAGCAGACTAATCTAATCTTAAATCCAAAATTCCCAAAGAAGAAATCCATTGTTCCATACAAGGTAACATTCATCTCCTTCAGTGTGATAGGATCCAATGAAAACCATGTGAAGGGTGGGGGAGAGGAGCTGCTAGGTAAGGGAGATTGTTTAGGCAGGAAACCCGATAGGCATCGACCTCGCCATCTATTTATGCATATCAGAGGATTGGTCTATAGAACTATAGCTCTCCTGATGCAAATTTCAACAAATTACACTCAAAAGAGGCTCTCATAAGACAAGATATCTATAGAAATCTGCTGTTATTTTAAAAGTATTGCCACTGGGCACTGGATCAGTTCTTTCTGAATTTTGATATCAAAGTCACATGAAGGGCTTTTAGAATATACTAACTCTAAGCCTACCCTCATCCTTCTTAATCGAAATAATTGAGTATTGGCCCAGAAGTGTTTTTCGAGCTCCCCAAGTGGTTCGGGTGCAGTTAGCCTGATACCCATCCATCAGTCAACATTTAGAAATCCTTATTCTGACCTCTGAATGTATGTGTGCATCAGGGATACCAGGGGAGATGAGAGGGATTCGTTTGAGAGCAGGGGTGGGGGCACATTCAGATCATATAAGGTGACCACCCCTTGACATAACAGGTAAAATGCTTTACAAGCATATATTTCCTAAAACTTTTAGAGCTAACTGTGTTCCAGAATTCAGAATTTTTTGAAAGTTAGAAATACAATGCAGAGTCTGGGATAGCATCCTATCATCAAACTTCGATATTTCTGCAGCAAAATGTGTGACTATTTACACCATGTAGGACAAATAAAATATGGTACATAACCTCGTGTCAGTTCCACGCACCTTCAGCTACCAAAGAACTCCAAGTCAGATCATTGGCATCAAATGAGTTGTGAAAAAACTTCCAGCGCTTGTTCAGTTTCCAAATTGCCGATAAAGGACGTGGGGACTTAGTTGTAAGTCAGTAAAGCTATGACATGTCTGAGAAGGACTAGAATGAAGTGCAGACCAACGTGGCCGAACGCAGTCCCGAAAAGAAGCCGGGCCTACACAGCTCATGTCTCCTGTTAGCCCAGCCTCTGCTTTGCTCCCATGTCTGTTCAGAATCCTCCCTGCTTAAACCCCCGATGTATTTGGAGATATAGCATGCAGAGGATAATTGTGGTTATCCCAAGGAAATGTGCACTTTCCTTGATTAAATCTCCCCCATGGCCCCTCGTGATCTGCTGGGTCATCTTCCTGCTTCCTGTGTCACTTCTCTCCTGTCACTTTTCCCTACTGTCTTAGGCAATGACTTTGCACCCCACACACCCCACCCCCAGTGCCCTCTTCCCTTCTAGTTTATCTAGGAAACACATCTCTTTACCTATCAAAACCCTCGCTGGGCTTTACCTCCTTCATAAAGCTTTTCCTGAACCTTCCAACCTCACCCCGTCAGAACGAAATGCCCCCTCCGCTGGACCCTTGCTCTACCTTACTGTAACAAGCTTATTGACCCCCAAATGATAAATTAGACAGATTTTCTCACTTGCTTCCCTCCCTTTGAAGGCAAGGATGGCTTTTCATCCCTGTCCTCCAGTGCCAAGCACTTACCCTGGAGTATTTAGTAGGTACCCCATAAATATCCCTCACATTGGTTTCAGGTCTCGTTTAGGGTTGAATTCATAGGGGATAAAGGCATACAATGGACCCCGAGCAGTCAGGACCACTAAGACATCAAGGACATTTCCACATAAGACCACCTCAACCTCAAGGAAGCATGACAGCAAATACTTATTAAGCCTTTGCTTTACAAGCCAGACTATCTTATCTCCACAATAACTCCAGGCGGGGCGTGCACTCTTCTTATCCCTGTTTTTCAGATCAGGAAACTGAGATTTTAAAAGGTGAAGAAGTAAGCACCATGTCACACAGCTAGAAAGTGGCCAAGCTGGAACTCAAGCCACTGCTCTAAGCCACCTCCCATAGAAGTCATTGTGTTACCCATCATGGAAATCAAAACAAGACTTTTCCCACAGAGTTGGGGCCCAGTGGGACTTGCTCATGGGTGGGGGAAGGAGTGGTTCTACATAGCAAGATTTAAGGGCTTATGAGAGGGTTCCTGACCAAATATTTTCCAGTTGGTGTCAATAATGTTGCTCAAGGGTGTAATCCCTTGAAGGGAATAGCTCATTAGTAAGTCCCTGAGACTTCACAGCATGAGTGACTTTACCGGACAAGCTCCTATTATAAAAGTAAGGCAGGTGCAAGGGCTTGAGGAAGAGAAAGGACAGTGAGAGGAAAGGTAGGGGAGAAAGCGTAGGCAACACAGAAGGGGGAGGATATAGTCTCAGAAAAGAGTGGTCGAGACTGGGAGCCTTTGGTAAGGATAAAAAGATGTGAGGGAAAGACAAGCTCCTCTAAAATGTATTTTATGTGTCTTTATGATGTTCCAAACAGTCTCTCTGTATTGTGGGCTTTCTCCTTCAGGAGCCAGGGCCTCCCTGCAAAACAACCCAGGTTCCAAATCCACCTAGGTGCACTTGGCCACAAGGTTGAATCGTGTGTCTACCCTGGATTCATGCTGTCTTGTAAAATTATTTTTCTTTGACTTTACCGACGTGTGTCTGGTTTTGTTTCGTCTCTTATAGCCACTGCCAGCCTCTCTTCCTCCCGTGAATCACTCTCTCTCTTTCCCACCACCGGACTTCTTAGCCTCCGTTCTTCTGCCTTCCTCCTTCGCTCTCTGCAGGACACCCAACTCTCAGATTTCTCCTCCAACTGCAACTGAAGTCTGAAGTTTTTTCAGCACGTATCAGAGTATCCAAGAACCCTTCGAACTGTGGTTTCCTCCAACACGTGTGCTGTCAGCAGCCATCCTGAAGGGCGTCCCTGCCTGGGCAGTACCAGACACTGTGCAGAGAAGGAAAACTGAGCCGGCGGGGGAGGACAGGGGGAGTAGCATGAGGTCCCTGTTGCCAACTGTGTTACAGCAAGTGGCAGATTTGCCTGTGTCTTGTGTGGGATTTTTACATCCATCCAAAAGCTTTGCCTAGGTCTAGCTGAGTGGGGGTCACCCCACAGCTTTGCCACTTTGACCCCACATGCCTCATTTATGAAGAGGGGATGTCACTTTGCTCTTTAAAAAAGAGATCGCTCATGGTTGAGCATCTCGACATTTAATGCTCCCCAGCACCAAAATTGAAGATGGGAGAAGAAATATGGAGAAGGGCTAATTGGCTTCCCCCAGGAAAGGCAGTGAGTCAGCACATATCAACATTCGATCCGGCTGAGCTGGACTCCTGGGCCTCTGCCGCTCCTGAGAATCATAAATGCCAGCACTGGAAGGGGCCTAGGGCTCTGGTCCGCTCATCTTACACAAAGTCCCTGAAGTCACCCAGCTAGCTGGTGGCACAGCCCATTTTAGAGCCGCGGCCTTCGGCCCCCAGGGTCTTTCCAACCACACATCCTGTTTTCTCATTTTGAAATCAGGATGATAAGGAACCCTTAGCGAAACTTCCAGAGTCAGAATTTACTGGACAGGGGCCTGTGGAGGACAGGCAGGGCCCCTCCAGAGGGCCTTCTCCTCTGGACCCAGGACCCCCCGATGAGGAAGGGAGGGTGGGAGATGAGGGCAGAGGGAGGTGCTCCAGAGGGTGGGGTGACAGGCAGCATGAGGAACGTCAGGAAGGGTGGCTGGAGCCCAGGCTGGGGGAGGCACGCAGCAGGTAGGACGGCTCATGCCGGGGGACGTGCCCTTCTGCCTGAGGGCCCGGAGCTGCGGAAGGGGGCAGGCAGCTGTGGCAAAAGGAGCACAGGTAGGGCTCCTGGGGCCCAGGGATTCTGAGAAGAGCCCGAGGCTTGACAAAAGCCAGAGCAATCGATAGAGCCCAGTGCCAGTGTGGAGAAGATGGGACAGAGCTCCCGGAGCTCTGAAAACAGGTAGCCAGGTTAGGGCACAGCAGAGCTGGATAGAACCCCACCCTCCTGTGCTCAACATCTGCTTTCTCTCTCTCTCCCCCTGCCCCCGACCCCACCACCGCCATCCCTCCCTCCCTCCCCCTTGCTCTCCCTTCCACCCACTCTGCCTTGGAACACCTGTGTTTTATTTTGCCATCTCCAGCGTCCTCATTATCAATATTTAGCCCCACCTCCTCCCTTTCAGCGGCTGCACACCTGAACTCAGGTATAACACTGGCATAAAAGGGGCTCCTCTTTCCTGGGCACAGGCTTTTCAGTACCTTTCTACCAAAGGCTGCTTCAGAGTCTGCCTGGTAGCAGCTTGTACGTGTACGTGGGTATGCTGTGCATATATGTGTGTGTGTGAGTACGTGTGGAAGTGCATATGCATGTGTGTGCCTGGATGTGTGTGTACTCGTGTGTGCTGTGTGTTTGTATGTGTATGTGTGTGCAAATGTGTGTGTTTGTGTATATATGTGTGTGTATTCAGGGGTGTGTATGTGGGGGTGCATATGCATGTGTGTACATGTATGTGTGTGTACACGTGTGTGTTTAGGCTGGTTTGGATAGTAGTATCCATTTACCCCAGGGAGGCTTGGTTTTCCTTCCCCTTCTCCTGCCCATCTCTGGTCTGGACAAGAGTGTACCCTTCCTGGGCCATCTTCCTTCTCCACTCCACTGTCCCCTACACACAGACATGGCGGGACCACCCAGGATGGGAGACTTTCACGGTGGGAGGGCGCGGACACTTGTACTTCTGTTGTCCAGGAGTCTCCGCTGACATCTGTAGTCCTCACTCGGCTCTCTTTGAACTGCCTTTGCAAAATGCAAACGTATAAACCAGGAATGTCAAGAGAACATTCTAGCACCTACCTTTATTCACTTGTTAGCTTCAGTCCGCTAATAAGGTCCTAGGAATGCGCTCTAGGGCAACGGAGAGGCCTTCCATGGACAAAAATGCAGTTCGGGCCCCATTCAGGCCCGACCTGACAGAGGGCAGGGTGGGCTGGGAAGTTGACACCTGTTGTGACCGCATAAATGATCGCGCGGGACACAGATCGAGAGTACAAGCTGCAAGAAGTGGCTTCCCATAGGTGTAGGGCCAGCACCGAGCACTTCTCACACTGGGCCCCGGGAGAGGAAAGAGCAAAGGAAAATTTTGCACACTTCGTCACCTCACCCAGGACCACCAGCACAGCCCTGGTAACTACCTTAAGACACTGACATTTCCGCATCAATGTTTATTCTCCTTAAAAGAAATCGTTGCTTCCTTTGCTGGTAATGTCATGTGTTGTGGACATATGCTTGCGGGGCTGGCACCCACTGAGGTGAAACCCCTCTGTACCCAGTGACGAACCACAGTTCTGAAGTAGGATGGGCTTGGATTTGGGAGTGAGATAGGTTTGGCATGTAACCTCAGCCTTGCTCACTCGAGTGACCAAGCCACTTTTCTCATATGTAAAATGAGAAGAACAAAGCTGTTTCCTAAGCTGTGGCAAAGACTCTAAGTACTTAAAGAACATAGAGCCCCTATCAGTGTCTTGAGGTCCCTCTCCTCCCAAGGCCAAGGGTATTACAGGCACACAAGTGTATGGAATCAAGTTCATGTGACTACTAAGAACATTGTAGGGCTTTTGAAAATGAAAATGTAATTTTAATATAGGAAGCCTAAAGAATTTATTCCAGTCTTCTCACCTGCAAAGCCATACAAATGATATGAGGAAGGGGCCATAGGAGGACGGTTTGACAGTGGAGGGTTGGGGGAGAAGACTCATGGCTAAGTGCTCCTCCCCACATTTGGGTTGCAGCCCCAGCACCCAGCACGCAGGCCCAGCATCAATGGTCGTGTTCAGAGGGCATTGACCCTGCCTGCCACCCTTCCCTGACCACAGTGATTGGTTTAGCTAATGCAGTTTCACCTGCCCCGTGCCTGACACTACCCTAGCCATAGCGACTGGCTTGGAGTGGTCCAATCAGCCCAGATGCCAGGGCTCTTCTTTTATGGTTGGGAACAACCAGATGCTGGACTTAAACAAGGATACCTGAAACCACAGTTGGGGCTGGCTACTATGAGGAAAACCAGCCTTCCAACCTTCAGTGGCAAAGAAAGAGAATCAAAGAATCTGGCTCCCTGATACAGGGACCCAAGTGCCACTGAGTTGCTGGATCAGCCATTCCTGAAGTCCCCCCAGCTGTGGGAAACCTGTACATTCACTGACTGTTTGTACCAGTCTGAATGACAGTTTCTATTATCTGCAGCCACAGCATACTCTCATCTCACACTGAGTCTGAACACTGGCATTTTCCCTACCTCTGCCAGGTGCCTGAGCTACTGAGTCTCCCACTTGGGATGGGCAACCTGTCTTTGATTTGTGCTCTTGGCCTCAGTGCCGGTTTCCTGGGCTTATTTTGCTCAGATCAAGGTTTTAAACATCAGCTTGGTAACATCGACTACTGACTCTCCTCATTCACGCATTCATTCATTCTCTCATTCATTCGTCACCCACTCGAAGCAACCTAACGAAGTCTTTGTTATGTGCCAGGCATTGTGGTGGTCACTGAGAGTAAGCAGAAGGGCAAGTCAAGGGCTCTATCCCTGAATAGCACCTTGAGCCCATTTGTGACCTGCACACATGCAGTGTGTTTTTATCCATGAATTCCTCCATGGAAATATTTCCTTGTGCTTACATAGGGTCATTGCTATGGAACTTTTGCCTGAAGTTCGCAAAAATTCTCTAAGAGTGAAGAACTGTAGCTGGAGGCAGTCAGAGTGGACACCACAGTTCCTCCCACAGGAAACCCACCAGGAGCCAGGAAAGCAATAATGATACACAGGCACAACTGCAGGGCCAGGCAGAGCTGAGAAATGAAATCCAATTAAACACCAGCCTCTAGGTGAGCCCTGTCCGGTACCAGGACCAGGAAGCTTCCAGTCCTCAGGCGAATTTCTAAGGGAATCTCCATTTTGGCTTTTAAAACACACACACACACACATTTAACAATCTCTGAAGCTCACATATGATTATGAAACTCCCACTCTGAAGTCATAGCTATCGGAAGTAGATCTAAAAGACTGGAGATTTAGGCAGAATCCTAGCAGACTAATACACGTGGGTTTGCAGTTATACAGTTTGATCAATATTCAATTTTTCTGGCTCCCTTGTTTTGCGGTTCTATTTCAGCACTTGCAGCAGTCTGATGTTCTCTGTCTACATTCCCCACAGCCCACTGGGGGGAATTGTAACTTATGTGTCTCTCTCCCACCTGGCCACTTGTGCCGTCCTTGAGAGCACAGAGGAACGAAACTTCTACTGTGCAGAAGCAACTCTGTGCCCAGAACACTGCTCTGGGCATTTTCCATGTAAATATAGTACGTTCACTACAGCCTTAGGGTTATTGTATTAGTCCCACTTTATATTTGGTAAAAAAAAAAAAAAAAAAACCAAGTCACTAGAATTTTTAAAAACTTGGCTGTGACTTTACATAGGAGCAGAGATAGGATTTCAAAAGGACAACTAGATTCCGAGCTTCCTACTCTTAGCCACGGTGGCACTTTCACACCTATTTGTAGGCACTCAATACAAGTGTGTGGGGTTAAATTAAAAATTAACAGAGGAGGGCTTCACAGCAAATAATCACAGTAAGAGTTCATGATCCTCCCCATCTTCGCGCTGTCCAGTAGGTTCCAGTGCCAGGAGAGGCAGTTCAGGGGTAGGAAAGCGGAGTGAAGGTTCCTAGAAGACAGCAGAGAAGTTTTTTAATTGAGCTTTTCTCTTACCCCTTTCTGATGCCTGTGATGGAAAGCCATGACCAAAGTCTGTTCAGTCTAACTACCATTCTTACACTTGCTGCAAGACTTGTGCCTGACCTCTTTGGGCATCTATTTTTCACACTACAGTGTGATGGTTTTCAATCCTGGTCACTGAGTCTTTGATATTCCCTCCATGGAGAATGGAAGTCTCTCTCTGAATCTGTAGTTGGAGGAGAGGGCTGATACCTGCTTACACCAGAAGACTAGGGGGTGGGGGTAGGAGGGGTGACACTAGGTGACTACAGAGGTTCAATCACAAAGCCATACAGCTTGCACCTTCGTGGCTAGCAACCTCATTTTTGGTCCCTCAACCTCCATGCAAGAAATTTGACTTCGCCAAGACCACCATGCTGGAGAGGCCACGTGTCAGTACTCTGGGCGACAGTCCCATCTGTTCCCATTGCCCAGCTAGCCTATCCCCACCACCGTGTAAAGCAGATACTCCAGCTCTGGCTTTTTCAACCCCAGCTCCAGTGTTGAAGCTGAACCAGATGAAGCCTCTACATCCCATGCAGGGAAGAGCTGCCCCCACTGCCCCTTGGTCCTCGGAGGTGTGAGCACCATATGACGTCCACGCTTGTCTTACAGTGTGAAGGCTGGAGAGGCTGGTTATACTGTAATGAAGAACTGAAACATTTGGGAGCAACCTTACATATTTGGTAGCCTTGGATCAGATAAAATGGGAACAAACTTAATTTGGGGCCTGACTATACTGTCTATTATGCTATAATGTCATCTTGACCCAGTGAGGCCCTGGCTGGCAGCAGTTCACTCCCTTGTTGAGGAGCTAGTCATATCTATGCCCCCAGCCACCCCCCTTGTCAGGCTTCACACTCAGGGTCACTGCTCCTCTGCTCTAGTCACCCCAGGGCCAGGTACCAGACAACCAGGGACATCCCCTACACCCCAGATCCTGCTGAAATTATTCAGACTAGCCCATCCTACACCAGCTTCTGCAGCTCCCCCTTTCTTCCCTTGGAACCACAATAAAGGTGCTAACCGCAGTTCCCCTCCATCCCTCGGCCTCCCATGAAAACCTCCTGCCTCCGGCCTCACCACGCCCCAGCCCAGGTAATGGGGTTGAAACGGTGACATGCAGTGTGTCATTAACCTGGTTACCTTCTTCACCTTTCCCTATTTGTTCTCCCCTTTCCTGATTTTGTATCATGGAAAATTCTGGAAGGCAAACTAGGAGCAGAGTAAAGGTGGACTGGATGAGGACTTGGGAGGCACAGTGATGGGAGGTGGGCAGGGAGGTCACAGGCAGACGATCTGTGGGTCCCTAATAGATGAGCAACCTTGTCCTCTATGCTGCGTGGAAAAGGATGGGCTATTTGTACCACTGTTTCCTTCACGCTGGAGTGTTATCCAGCCCT
Organism: Perodicticus potto; assembly: GCA_963574655.1. Classification (NCBI taxonomy): domain Eukaryota; kingdom Metazoa; phylum Chordata; class Mammalia; order Primates; family Lorisidae; genus Perodicticus; species Perodicticus potto. The sequence continues at coordinate 37,902 of CAUYRH010139731.1, forward strand.
CTCATCATTTCCGCATCAAATGGTGTCTGTGCACACTGGCACAACTACACAAACACACACACAGATAAATAGCCAGTGGTTAGGATCGGGGGAGGGGGTATTTTACTGATTGCTTCAGTCTGATATGGCAGACCACCTACGGAAGTTCTTCTCAAACTCCCAAGTTCACATGGATCCCCTGGGAATTTTACTAAAATGCAGATTCGGAGTCAGCAGCTCTGGGCTCAGATCTGATGAGCTTCTGTATGTCACTCGCGCTCCAGGTGCAAAGACTCGCAAACCTTCTTGACCCAGGGCCTCAGAGCCAGATGTCCCTGGAGGGTCCTTCAGATCTATTCTGTTCTCTCTGAAGCAGATGGTTCCAACTCTGAGGGAAACTTGCCATCCCTAGAGGGCCTCATGGCTACTTGAACTTGAAAGGGTCTGACGAGCTCCCTCTCTCCTCCTCCCCTACTGGAGCAAAATAGGATGAAGGAGGCCTTGGGTGTTAGGGTGTTTTGATGTGGCCCCGAGATGGGAACATAGGGCCCAACTTCTTCCCACAGCCCATTCTGGCCTCTCCTACCTCTCAGCCTTCTCTTTACTGGCCTGGGGTGGGGATGGTTCACAGGGCCCCACCCTCCACTACAGACGCCCCCAGGCCAAGGAGAGTGAATGATTCTGAATTGATGTCACTGTTGCCTGGGAAGCCTTGGTGGTTTCTTTTTTCTTTTCTTTTTTTTTTTTTTTTGAGACAGAGCCTCAAGCTGTCAACCCTGGATAGAGTACTGTGGCATCACAGCTCACAGCAACCTCCAATTCCTGGGCTCAAGCGAGTCTCCTGCCTCTGCCTCCCAAGTAGCTGGGACTACAGGCGCCCGCCACAACGCCC
>CAUYRH010139734.1:0-26091 GCA_963574655.1 Perodicticus potto
TTCTGATGGGAAGATAGACATTAACAAGCACAGGCAAAACTTACTAAATGCAGATTACAAATGTCTTCATACAATAACTAAGAAAATGCCATGAAGGGTATGTTACACAGTTTGATGAAAACATTTCAGATTGTATATGAAGCCAGCACATTGTACCCCTTGATTTCACTAATGTATGCAGCTATAATTTATTAAAAAGAAATAATAACAACAACAAAAATAAATAAATAATAAAATCAGTCTTTCAATGCTCTCTACTTCTAGAGTGCTAATAATAAACATAAATCTAATTTTTATTACTATAGGAGAGGGTTCATTATAGACCCAATATAGAGTTGTAGGAGATCTTAACCAAGACAAGTATAAATCCTCTGTAATTTTTTCCTTTGGCTAGATAAAAAAATCCCTGACTGGAGAAGAGCAACCACATTTCCTAACAGAGATTTCCATCAAAGTCCCAGTGGTTCAAGATGCAAACTGGTAATGACCTTTGTCTCCATCTGAGGAGAAATGGTAAGAGCAGGTCTATCATAACATCTTAAACAAAATCAGTGACCATGTAAGCCAGACACAACTTCCAAGAACATCCACAAAGAAAAGCATGTCCTTAACACCACCTCAGAGAACTGCATGTAAGGAACATACAAAGGTGTAAGGAGCATGTAAGGGTGAACAGGGAAATTTGATAGTGCAAGTGTTAGGTCCCTGTGATCTAAGCTGTTGTTCCATTACCTTCTTCAAAACAGAAGAGCACAAAGAGTCTGAAGCTCTGAATGATGAAATTAAACTAAACATTTTACTCTTCTGGAAAAGGCTCACCTCTCCTGTTTTCTCATGCTCCCAGCTTTTAGTATGTGGCATTGTGTAAGTGTCAATGTCTGGGACTTTCACCAGAGACCGTGCTGATAAGATCCTGGCAACACCAGGACCTTGGATTTCCTTGTTTATCAATCTTAAATGTTTTAAGACTGACATTGTTTTAGGCCTATAGATTACTTAAATTTAAGGCCAAAATCACCTAGGATGAATATAATATTCATTTGTTTAGGGAAATGTGTGCTATGCAGATAATACTATTGCTAATAATAAATGAATATGGAATTTTAAGAGTCAAGATGCTTGAAACCAGTTTATAGTGGAGTCTTAGTATTGTAGGGATTAAGCAAGTGACAGTTATTTTCTAATAACTAACTCCCAATTATGCTCTGGTACACTTCCTTTCCCATGAGATAGCAAGTTCTTTAACAAAACCTTGTCTAGATTCCTTAACTTTTCTATTCCTTTTGGATATAAATCTTTATTTCAGCAGGTTAAAGTGTTATATATGATAAAATTTAGTAGAATTTATTTCAAAATTTTATTCCCAATTTTTTTCAAAGCCTTTCAGCCTCCCTCAGGGATGTTCAGGCCTACCTATGGCTTAAGTTGATTTTCTAGAGCAGCGGTTCTCAATCTGTGGGTCGCAACCCACAGGAACTGTATTAAAGGGCTGCAGCATTAGGAAGGTTGAGAACCACTGTTGTAGAGGGTTAAAGAAGGGTCACATTTCACACATTTCTCATTATTTCTGTCTCCATATGTCCTTTCTCTTCTCTTCTCTTAGTTTCTTGGCATTCCTAGGTTTTCCGTACCATCTACCACCAGCAATGGCAGAAAGGAAATCAACTCAAGGAGAGTCACCAACACAAGGATGCTCTACAGATCTTGACCATGCACAGCCCCAGTGGGACTGGTGCCCTCACTCACCCTCTCAAAACCAGAGTGAATAGAAATGCAGTGAGTATTTCTGGCAGCCTTCTGTGACCCAGGCTATTCCAAACGCCTTCTATCTTCAAAAATCTGGCATTAGTTTCTCAGTTCACATCTATACTCAAAATTCAGAGAACACATGTTAAGCAACCCCTAACCCTATTTTTTAACAATGTGACATGTTCTTAGGGACCCAAAAGGCTCTCCAAAGAAGGCTTTCAACATTCTCTGTCTCTTGTGGTGTGCCACAGAAGTGGGCCTGAAGGATTTGCAACCAGCAAGCATATAGCCAGGGGAAAAGGTATCCATCTCCTCTTCTTACAGATCAACTTATTCTTTAGAGCAATTATTTTAGAGTCCTGCTCTTTGCTTCAGGAATAGTAAATTACTTCATTTTCCATCCATGAAGAAGGAAAGAAATAGATCTTCCTTGTAAACCACAAAACCAAGTTTCCCCTCTCTCTAAAACTTTCTTTCAGGATTTCCAGTGAAAAAAGGATGGACCTGGTTGATGAACACATCAGAAGAAAGTTGAGGCAACTTCCCTGACCACAGGAGGCTAGAATGTTAGATGTTTCTATTCTTGCCATACAAAGAAAAGATTGAAAAGTCCCATCTACCTTGAAGACACTACCCTTGGGGATTGCTTCAAGGAGGTTTTGTACTTATACTCTTCTCTAGTTGTGGAATCAATTTAATTATGTACATAGACCAACATCTAAGCTCATCCTGAGTAGAAGACTCCCAACTTGGTAATTCTCTGGGTATGTAATTTAAATAAGATTAGTCCTAGCATTGCAGATTGTATTTTTCAAAGATGTTACAGAAATATCTTTCATCTCCCATGTTTCCATGCAATATAGCTTTTGTGCTTCTTTAATCAAGAGTTGGGGTCTATGATCCCTGGTTCAAGGCTTAAGATGATAATGATTCACATGACTTCTGCGACTCAGTAATAAAAAATGATGCAGATTTCACCTTGTTTTCTGGGATACTTGACATATAAAAAGCTTAATTTCCTTGAGGCTGCCATGCTGTAAAGAAGTCAAGTCATGCAGGTAGTGACAGTCCTCATCTCTGAATCTCCCCAGTCCAGGGGCCAAAGGCATGAATAAATGGGCTTTAGATTGTCTCATCTCCCAGTTATTCAGTCACCCACATCCTTTGAGTATTTTCTACTGGCAATCCAGATATCACAGAATAGAGATAAGCTATCCCTATAACCTATCCCTTTCTGAATTCCTGACCCACAGAATTCATGGGCATAATAAAATATGGTTTCATGCCACTTAGTCTAAGATGGCTCCTTATACAGCAGTAATAAATGGTATATCTGGGGCCCCTAGAAATGAATCTATTTTGTCAATCATCTATATTTAAACAACTATAACTTTCTCTCAACCTGGTTAGTTTAATAATTCTTGGAATGCCTTCTGGATCTTCACCATAGGTAGAGCATAAAAGAATTAAAGAGTTTTGAGGTCCTATTTATACATCTGGGGGGGACACAGAGTCATATTAAGTAGCAAGAAATTTACACCAACTTTATTTTTATTTACAGGTATTAAGATTTCTAATCCTTCATACCTGTAATCCTAATACTCTGGGAGGCTGAGGCAGGTGAAGTGCTTGAGCTCAGGAGTTTGGGACCAGCCTGAGCATGAGCAAGATCCTGTCTCTACCTAAAATAGAAAAATTAGCCAGCCATTGTGATGAATGCCTATAGTTGGGACTACAGGCAAGAGGATCTCTTAAGCCCAAGAGTTTGAGGTTACTGTGAGCTATGATGCCAGGGTATTCTACTCAGGGTGACAAAGTGATACTTTGTCTTAAAAAAAAACAAAAAAAAGTATTTCTAACTCTCTGTTTGGTACAACTGTTTAATCATGAAAGAACTTACTGTCTATCCCTAGATACAATTATGTATTTAGGAGACTATGCTTTATTGGTATGGACAAATTGTATGCTTTGATTTTATCTAACAAGATATCCAGGTGGCATTCCAGACGCATTCTTTAACTGCTTAGTCACTTTAAAAATCATAGGAAGGTAGGCTGAGACTATATTTGTCACGGCTGTTTCTTTCTCTAGAATTTTTTTAAATTATTATGGTTTTCCTTGCTGCTACGCCATTTATTGATGTCAAATTGCATCAGTGCACTTACTTGCATACCTCTTATGAGACCTTTCTTAACCTACCCAGTTTCTATTGCTGGGACTGCAGTCTCTTTATCCTGAATAGTCCTTGTAGGGATTAGAGAAGAAAAGCTAGCATTGTGTAGCCCCACATTGACTTCAAGGGGCTCAAGAATTTGAAGCTGGGCTTTGAGGAGTGGCTGCCAGTGCTTATTATCTCCTGTCAATATGTTGAAATATGAGTACTATATCCTTCCATTGTTTAATAATTACAGTAATTACACTCTCATAATAGAGAGGGGACAGTTGATCTAAAGGTTATATCTTTTTCATCTTAGAAACCAAGGCAATGCTTGGCTAGAGTCCTTAGGAATGTGGTAGAGTCTTCCAGTAACTCAGTTTCATAGCTTTAGATGCTGTTGGAGCAAGGTGACATACCTCAGGCTGTCGAAAGGTCTGGAACAGTACTTTATAATGAAGGCCTACATCCAAATCACACACATCAGAATGCCTTTAACATAAATACTATGAAGTTCTGACCACGAGGGGAAACCAAAACTGTTACCTCGATTCTCTATATGCTAAGTGGTCATATACCAATTAGATTTACATAAGCAGTGAAAATATTTTGTGATTTAAGACATGGGATGGATTTCAGAAGTTGTTGAACTGGACCAGTAAAATGATGACTATATATTTACATATCTGGATAACCAGATATAAGGTGGGAATTTCTCCTGCATTCCCAGAATTATGGCTAAAACTAAGGAAGCATTCCATAACCTATGATCTAAAGCAAACTAATAGAATATCCCTAATTACAAGATTATTTTAAAAAAAGAAGCCAAGAAAGTTTCAGGAAAGAGGGAAGAATTAATTTACATGTTTACAAAGACAATGATAGGGAAAAAAAGCATGACTGCAAACTCTAGCAATTAGGAATGATTTTGATAAAATTAGAATTAATTCCAAGATGCAATGATTTGAGGGATTACAAAGACATTACACTAATTAGGCTAGAACATCCTTCAAGGAGTTTTTTGTGGAAGGAAAGACAAGGACTGCATGGGAGCTAAGATTAGATGTTGTGATAAAGAAGCCCCCCCAAAAAAGGAAAATTGAAAATACTCAAAAAATGAAGGCTGAGCAAGGTTGGAGGTGATAGTAGACAATGAGATAATAAAGGTCTCTCAGATGAGGCTTAAGAACATACAGAAAAGTTACTCAATGTTATCAAGGAAGTGGTTTCTTCTATAGGTATCTAGTTAAAGGATCTAGGGGAGATTCAAAATCTCACTATCGAGTTTCTATGCTCAGTTTCTTGGTCACTCTGCCCTTTCTTTCAAGTCATCTTGACTGAATCCATTTCTTTAGCTAATCTATTTCATAATATTCTTTGTAATGAGATATTACAGAGTGTAATATAATTGCCACTAGTAATCTTTTATACTGCTGACTTAAACGTTGTAAAAAACATATTAATTTCTATGTTACCAACCTGGCTTTAATATTTTTGCATAAGAAAGATATCAAAACGTTGTATTCCTCTAAAATTATCAGAAAATATTAGCTGAGGTCTCATTTAAATACTAATAAAATTATTATATTTTTTCTCATATCAGACATTTTTCAGAGTTAACCTTATTTGGTCATCAGCAAAATGATAAAAAAGGCTTTCAAAAAGAGTTTAACTTTTTGCATTTTTAGAAGATTATCATTATCCCTATGTCCTCTGAGGCTTATAATTTGATAGCATGCCACTCTTAATAAATAGCCCAATTCTGCAATTCTAATATAATCCTATCACATCTTATTAGATGATCATTAATGCTTAAACCCAATGATTTAGTCTTGCCCTCTGTTAATACATACTGTCATCACTTGTAAAAGAGATTAAAGGAAACAGAGAATGTGTTTTCCCTGAGGAGAGAGATGCCATTTGTATTAACATGACAAATAAACTCCATGACCAGCTCCTACACAGGGCCCCCATTTTAGTACAAGCCTTTAACCTGTGCCCCCACCAAAAAAAAAAAAATAGAAAGAAAGAAAAGAATACTGCTGGGACGTAAAGAGCCCAAGGACAAACCACATAGAGAGAAAATTTAGTGGGACAATGTCCTTGTTCAGACAACTAAAGTACCACATGTAGTTTCTATACTGAACTGGTATCTACTTTAGAGTTGAGGAACCCAAACAAGGTGCCACGTGTCTCACAAAAGAAAAAAAAAATAGCACTGGGAAACACTCCAACAATTCTGTTGTAGCCCGTGTCCAGGTTTGATGTTCTAGTCATAGGACTTCCACAGTTGCTCACGTTTTCTACTGGGGACTTTTGATGTGACTCTGAAGAACTCTCATACCTAGCCAGCACACCATCATGTTAGCTCAAAGCTAAAGGGTTGAAATGAAAAGGAATTAGGGACAAATAAAGGAATACTAAGCCTATTCTCTTCTGTGGAAGCAGGTTAGTAGGTGAAGAGAACAGCTAGCCACAAAGTCAAGTGTAAGAACACTACAGGGCCAGGGAGCCTTTTTTCTTTCCACTGGTCTTCATTCAAGATGTAGCAGCTGCCCTCGAAAATTAGGTCTCGAACAACAGACAGCAATGGCCTCATAATCACTGTTTAGCCACTTCAATATTTGGCTAAATAGAGTCACTAAAACCAGATAGGACATCATGATATTTATGGTTCTCGGCTGAGATGGTTGTGTTTCATTTGAAGTCAGATTGACATTGACAGACTCTTCAATCTCTAAAAAAAAAAAAGTTTTTGTTAAAATGGAAGATCCTACAATTTGAAAAATGATCTTTTCAAACTTACAAAGGCTTCCAAATATGAGTGTTTAGAATCCTTCTTCTGGAGAAATTAGTGAAGTTTCTGCACTTAAAATGGACCCAAAGAAAATTTAGAATCTTTATTATAATTAAAAAAGGTCTCTACTGTGAGGAAGTGGCCATTCTAACATCAAAAGAAATGAGATCCAATAGGGCGGAAGAGTTAGATGAAGATTAATGCAAGAACTCTATAAATATGAAGTGGATGGAGACAGACAACTCTCGTCATCAGAGGTAGCTAAGGTTTTCTTTCACTATTTCCTTAGAAAGGAGGAAATAAATGCTAATCTCAAAATCTTTAACTTTCACTTGGTACATCTATACAATAACTATATAGTAAAATTCTAAGTCTATAAATTGTGTTCTGTCACCTGCAACAGATCATTCTGTTGTTCTCATAAAGTGCCCTAAGAGTAGGATTAATAGTAATCTGGGCCCTGTTAAACTATGGACTGTGAGCGGATAAGGCAAGCAGTCCCACCCTACAGAATAGGGCCTCAACATTTACTCTGGAGTGAGAGTACTACAACACTGATCTTATTCATGCTTAGGAAAGCATTCTTTGCTACAATATACACTGTCTTATGAGTACAAAGACAAAGATGACAACCCAACTGTTCATGGGTGGGTAAGGAGAGGGTTGCTAAGACATAGGAATGAATGGCAGATCAAACATCTCCTGATGCCCGCAGAAATCACTTCCCTTGCTGTTCTACAGTGGCACCCAGCCACACATTCCTTACAGACATTTTTCTATTCCATCGCAACAAGTTACTGGGGAGAAGGAATTGGCATATTCAAGTTGGTATTCCCAGTGCATTCTAAATACAGTGGGTGCTTTGGAGTAGGTTTCTGGAATGAATTAATAAATTCAGAAGACAGAAACAAACTTTCAGTTTATATGATCTGGTATGACCTCAAGAAATAAACAAACCTGAAAAAAACAAAGAAATTGTGATAGAAACAGTAGTGAGAGGAACTTTAAAGAGAAATGCCCATAGTCTAGAAAACACAGCTGTCTCCAACTTCAGAGTTACTTTCCCTTCTGTCTTTCCTCTCAGATCAGCCTTCAATATGGAAAACCTATAAGAAAATGAATAATTACTTAAGTGGAGCAAGCTGACTTTTATTTTATTTTTATTTTTCTAGATATACTAAGCTTATGGAGGAAAAGATAAAGTTTTAACTTAAATTTTCCAGGTAAGATATAGCTGTAGACATAGCTATGTGCACCAAAGAAGTCCTATTCTGTCAGGACAGTTTGTTTATTTACCACCTGCTAGTGGTTGATTTTTATGCCTCTCCCCAAGAATTCTTTTCTTGAATTCCTAAACCCTAATACCTTGGAATATAATCACATTTGGAAGGAGGTCTTTAAAGAGGTAACTAAATTAACATGAGTCCATTAAGGTAGACCTGAATACAATAGAACTGATGTTCTTACAAGAAGAAGAGAAACGTGGAGACACAGGGAGCAGACCACCATCTGAAGCCAGGGAGAGAGGCCTGGAACAGACCTGGCCCTCACAGCCTTCAGAAGGAACCAACCCTGTCTATCCCTTTGTCTTGGACTTCCAGCCTCCAGAACTGTGAAAAAACACATTTCAGTTGCTTAAGCCACACTGGCTGTGGCACTTTATGATGGAAGCCCTCACAAATTAACACACTGCACTAAAACTTTGCAGCTCTCTGGCCAGGCTTCAGTTTTTCCTTCACTTGTTCCAGGTAATTAGAAAAGTCTGACCATTTTTAGTACTTAGATTAACTGACCAGAAGGTAGAGGGTCTCCCATTTTGAGATGGAGGTGCCATTGCGTGCAAACCAGTGACCATGGAAAGAACCAGAGAGAAGTATTCCCTGAGGCGGACTCTCCAGAATGCAAAGTCATCCCAGCCACTGAGCTATCTCTTAAGAAAGAAATATTTCTGTGACAAGGCAATGACCTCTACTGGAAGCTGTGCAGAATTGCAAAGATCTTACTAAGTGAAAAGAGAAGAAAGAGAGAGAGGAGAGAGAGAACAGGCCTAAAGGATAAGAAGCAGTGACAGCAGAGGAATGTGTAAGGGAAACCACTGTTACTCCAAAGCACAAAAGAAATCTAAATTGAAAGGAAGTGTAGAAGAATAGAGGCAGGCAATCTATTTCAAACTATTTAAAATCCTGTGTTGCTTGCTGCAGCAGGGGAAGGTGGGGAGAGGGAGGATCACCACTGACTTACTGAATGATAATCTAAATGGTACATTACCCCAGATAATCTGTTAACACTTTAAACTTTGAGAAATACTTACATTCTCCCCCATCCAGAAAGACTGACATTTCAGGAATATCTTTTGTCCCCTCTAGTAATTTCAGGAGGAAAAATGCAAATCAACCTAAAGAAGGTACCACCCATGAAATAGATCTAGGTTCTAAGCTTTAACCTTTTTTTCTTCACGTAAGTATATATGATACAACTCATAAAATATACAGATCAAATTGACAGACATTGAATTGGCCTTTGGTATTATTCTTTTTAAAAACCTAAAATTCAATGAATGACAGTTTTGGAACTCTCTGATTTCTAGGGTTTTCCATGAAAAATGCTGATCTGTCTGTCCCTGCAATTAATCATCCTGCTATCAGGGAAGCAGGGAGTTGGAATTTTCTCTCTTTTTAATACATTTCACATACCAAAATTACCTCACCAATTTGCTCAGCAGCTTTAGATGCCATTACTAAACTGTAGTTGAAATACATTTCATCTGTTTTCTAATCTGCCTCTATAATTTATCTTTAGGACCTGTTCTAAAGCAAGGTACTGAGAATCAGCTGTTTTTGCTCATCAAGAAAGACTTTTTCTCGTAAATTCATGCAATTAATTTGTTTACAACTGTAGTTTATTTTCAGTGGTATTGTGGTGAAAGTTTAACAACCAGCTCTCAAAAAATAAATGAATAAATGAATAAAGTTAGTTTGGATTTATATCATTTGTGAATTGCCATAGTGTAAATTCTCACTCCTTGATCAGTTTCAAGATACCAACATGATTATGGAATTAGGAAAAGAGATGCACGACTGCCTCATGGCAGTGCAAACAGGCCACAACACACCACCATTTATTCCCCAAATGCTATCAAATACCCTCATTCTCAAGACTATTTCCTATATTATAATAGTTTTAAAATATATGCCAGCATACAACATACAGAGGGTACAAAAAAAAGTATGCATATTTTAAGAAAGCAAACAATTGTATTAAATTTGTAATACCCAAGCCGTGTTTGTACAAGAGGTAATTACAAAAGATACTCCTTAAGTATATTTATCTTTTGTTGTTGGTATATATTAAATATTAAAATTTTAACACATCTTCTTTGCTTTCTTAAAATGTGTACATGTTTTCTGGCACTCTCTGTATGAACTATACAATTGTACAAACTAAATATTTACCAACAGGAAATTGCCAGGTTTGAGATAAAGTACTGGTTTTATTAATGATGTCACTGATGTTTTTATTAAAACAGAAAGAAGGCAATTCATTGAAAATTTAATATTCCTCTCTTTTATTTATTAAGAAACTCTGTGAGCGGTGCCTGTGGCTCAAAGGAGTAGGGCGCCAGCCCCATATGCCGGAGGTGGAGGTTCAAACCCAGCCCAGGCCAAAAACTGCAAAAAAAAAAAAAAAAGAAAGAAAAAAGAGAAAAGAAAAAACAGAAACTCTGTGGAACATAGAGGGAAAACAGCTGCTGACTCCAAAATTGTAATAACCTTATCCTTCCCACACTTACCTGTGGGTGCAGTCTTACACCATCATGAAGGCTCAGTTTGGATTTGATGTCCTTACAATTACTTACATAAGAGTTATGTAAGTCTTATGTAAGAATCTTACATAAGACTTATGAAGTAACTCCGAGTTATGGCACCACTTGTTCTATCTATTTAGTCCCAGTTCCTTTCTGTTGCTAGTTCAAGACCATCCCATCTGGGCTAGTCATGCCCCTGGCAGTCCCTACTTCATCTTCAGTCCCTCCAGCTCATAACAGAAAGAAAACTTGTCTAGAATTATATTAATTTTTGAAGGACAATGATTTACCTCAGAAATTAATTCACCAATTAATTCACCAATTGGTTTTTCACCACCAATCTCACAATGGAAGATCACAATTATAGGCTAAATTGTGTGCCCATCAAAGATGTTGAAGCCTTAACCACCACTCTGCAGATGAGCAAGTTAAATAGGGTAATTAGAGTATGAAGTCTCTCTGATATAATGTGACTGGCACCCTTACAAAAATGGAAAATGTGGACAAGAGGCAGACATGCCTAGAAGGAAGACAACATGAGGAAACATAGAAAGAAGTCAGGCATCGCTAAGGCAAGGAGAGAGGCCTGGAACAGGCTGTTTCCTCACAGCCCTCCAAGGAACAACTCTGCCAACACCTTGAGTCCCAACTTTCTAGCTTCTAAACTGTGAGACAATAAATCCCTGTTGTTTAAGTCAGCGAATTTGTTACAATAGCCCTAGCAAACTAATACAGTCGCACCATAAGAGGGATGGCAGAAGTAAATTTTTTACCCCCAAAAATACCATATTTGGAGAATTATTTATACTTTTATTTTTATAAAACTTGAGGTATATTAGGTTATTCTAAAAATAATTTCACTTTCGCTGTTACTGTTCTGAGATGCTTTCTTAGCAGGAGGAAAGAGTGAGGTCATAAGAGGCTTTGTAAATGACCCTAACTACATCACAGAGAGGGTGAGACACACAGGGGCAAACTCAATCATGGGTGTCATGACAGAAAAAGTGGCTGAGGAATGCTAAAGTATCCTGAATGAGACCATTGTTAACTCCCTAACACAACTTCATAACTCCTTTTAAAGGAGATCTGTGTGTTACTAATGAGACCCGACTTTAACCTTTTCCTCTAATGGAGAAATTTCTGGAATTGAAAACAGATTGGTGTGGAAGATGTTCTGCAGAGGAAAGACATCCTCAGAATCAACTCTGCCTAGTCAGCCCCAAGCCCCATCTATATAAATGGCAAGCTCTGTGAGTGTCTAAACCCAAAGGCACAAAAACAGAAATACAACTGCTGAAACCATGTCACAACTCCCATTTATCTAAACATAACATTTTTAGGCCTGGAAGGACCTGGAGACTCATATTTTGTATGAAAGAAGAGAAACCCAGGGGTCCTTCTCCAAGGTTGCAATTACTGGGATTCTCAACCTCATTCCTCAGTTTCTCTCACTCTGTTACAGTTCCAACTACCAGAAGTTAAGGCTTAAAATCCTGATCATGTCTCTCTGTCAATTGAAAAGTTGTTTTAAAACATAAATTTCCAGGGTCTAACCTTAAAAATTCTGAGTCCAATCTCAGGTTTGGTTCACGGATCTATAATTAAACTCTTGGGCAATTCAGCCATGTTTTGGAAACACACTTGGGAAAGATTCTGCCCACAGTCCTGTTACCTTTGGTCTGCTTCTTATTCCAGTCATGCCCAGCTCTGTGTGATAATTATCACATCTTCCCTCAACCCAAGAAAGATACTTAAATCCCTTGGGCCTGCTTCTAATGCCTGGTACATTCACAGTCAGCCTTACACTGTGGGAGCTGCTCATTCTGACTCCAGGAAATTTCAGAGCATACACAGTATTTTAGAACAGGAAAGCAAGGGGGGAAAACACTGATAAATTTTAAAACAACTTATTTATAATACTCCTATTTCATCCTATTGGTTCTGTTCCATAATGTGCCCAAGCAAACTCAGTCTGCTGCCTTAGAAATAGCCATTTACCCATTCACCAAGGGCAACATGATTTATGTAGGGTGACTTGTAATAAGCACAGTTTTCATTTATTTTCTATCATTGCTATATCTCTTAGAGGGAGGAGAGTTGATTTAATAGCAAACAAAACCAAATCAAAACAAAAATTAATCAAACTACAGCCTAGTGAATCTCAATTATTTATCAATTTTGAGAGTTCAAATTGGGACACAAGGTTCCTTTGGGAATGCGGAGGCTGAGGAAAGCACAAGAAAGGGCTGAATGTAAGATAATTGGAGCCATTAACAGAATCGTCCTGGTGGTAGCAGTGGGGAGGGGACATTAACCATAAGCTGTGTGATGAGAATGAGGCTGTGTCTACCTTCGGGGTATCCCTGAGCTCCCTCACTCTCAGACTTGAAGATCCCAGTCAACACCAAAAAAGAATGAAACTGCAAAATTTAAAAGAGATGGCTGTACTGTGGAGTTGCCTTTGAACCTTTTCTCAAGTGTTCCTTCTCTTTCTCTTCTCTCACTCTGCCTTCTCCAGGTCAGACCTTCGTCAACTTTTTCCAATGATTTCAGGAGCCTCCAAAACCCCCACCTGATCTCCTTATGTCCGGGCTCTTCAATACTCATGATCTTTCAGCAACACTCCCCAACACACAAGGCCTTTGCTCTTGGTCTCTCTAGGAAATAGGAACTGTACCACCCCCTCGTGGCACCTGTTTGGAGATTCCAGCTCTAGAATGCAGGTTCAGGCTGAAGTCCTGTTACCTGCACAGTCTGCAATAGGACCAGGGTTTCTATGCCAAGCTGGAGAACCCAAGGAAGATATGAATAGTCAGACTTTACAATCCTCCTTGAAGACCTATTTATTTGCAAGAGAAAAAGAAAAAAAGAAAAGGGCAGTAGGGTTCTTTTGAAACTTGTACTTTCAAGGCTGGAGCTGACATTTCTGCCTTTGTTTCTAGCACTGAAACATGAGGCCAGTGGGCTCAGTGGCAGACACAGAGTGATTAATACTGAACTCCAAATTCAGATTTCTTCAGGCGTCCTCAGAAACTGCATTCTGAGCCAGAATTGTTCTCCTTTTTTAATAATGAAATAGACATACCGTGTCTTGATATTGATGTTTCATTTGACTTTGGGTTTCATCAGTCGAGGATGAAATGGCTTCATAATGAGCAAGACATCTTCTGACTCAGTGACATCCTAAACAAATCTCCCCATGAATATAAAGCTGTGGCATTTTAGGTTTAGGACTAGCATTTGCACAGTTCTGCAGTAGTATCACAATAGGATAGGGCTGAACCTTCCAGATCTCGGGAACTGGCCCTCCCACCCCACAGAAGTGAGAAAGAGTTCAGAAATTCAATTGCAAGATGTCAGAAAGATTCAAGTTACTGATCTTCCTTTTAGGAACAGCTGAAGGGACACAGGCATGCCTGTCCTTCATCTTAGAAGGCAACAGAAAACTCCAAGACTCCTGCTCTTACCTATTCTTAGGAGAGCCAGCCACTGGCCAGGCAAGAACTGAGACTATCTCCACCATGGCTGTTTTGAAAACACAAGTCTCTCACTTCTTGGCTTTCAAAGACTTTCAGAATAAACAAAGAACAAATTAGAGAATTCTCTTCTCGAGGACTTTCCCTACCATCTATGCTCAGTTACTCTCACATGGATAACTGTAGCATAGCACTCTCCCCTAAATAAGAACTTAGGAACTATAGAGGCTAAGTTCTCATGAGACCTAGAAGACCTCAGTGAATCTGGCAACTTCTCATCTTTGCAATACAAACAATGTTTTTTAAAAAATAAAATAATGTGCAATCCACCCCCTATATAGTACAGCCTTTTCCTGCTTCAGGTTTTGTCTCTGATTCTGCAACTTTTGTCACCAACATAAAGGGTTATCCCTTTCTGGGCCTAATGTCTTCTCTGTGCTCATTAAACCACTTATGTTATAACTAGGTCTGAAGTGTCCCATCTGAACAAGGCTGCCTGAGAAATTTGATCTTTTGACTCTGACTATTCCCTGTCTGCGTCTTGGCAAGTGCACTCTCCATGACCTCACTCCCCAGTGGTGTGAGGCTCTTCATCTTTCAAAGCAGGGGATGAACACAAAAGCACCTGGTGCACACACCTAAATACTAGCTCCCTTCTCCTAGGCCACTCCACACTTAAACATGACATTCTGAGACTCCCCAAGGCAATATCTGTTTTATTCTCCAGCACCAAACAACCCCTATAGTCCTAGACCTGAACCTCCACCTTCATCTGACCCACTTTAACTTGATCCAACTCTTTGCTTTTGCTGTTGTTTTGCCCCCTCCATGTTTCTCCCTTGGACAGTGACTTCCTCACCAAAATTAACTTTTATATATGCCTTAACTTTTTAAAGCTATAAATAAAGGTCCATCAAAGGGAAAAGAACAGGGGTGAATCTTGTGAGCATCAGTCCCCTAACCTTCATTAGGCTTCTCCTAAAGGCAGCTAATTGCCTCAGACAGATTAATCACAGGGACCCAGTGTTCGACATCAAAAAAGCAAGACCCTCTGAATTATCCCACCTAAATTAGGATGCATGTAACAGCTAATAAGGCTAAATTCATGCATTCATTCTTGAGGAGAAAGGAAATTTCAATCACCCTCCCTCTGCTTTGGAAAATTTATGAATAAATATATTATTGCAAATAGCTCCCACCTCAGAGATGAGTTTGTAGGAGGACATTTTTTCCTTAAACTAACTTGCATCCTAAAAAAACTCTCCCACCTGACAGTGGATCTGGCAGGAGTGGTGAATAGGCATGATCTTTATTCAGACTGTAATCTGTACGTAGATTGATGACAGCCGCCAAAGATACCAACATTCTAACCTGGCGCTCTTACATTTTCAAGGTAATTTGTGTCATAATGGTTCATTAAAAAACATGTACAAGCAAGCTTATGCAGCACTGAATATAATCACTTGTTCACAATCTTGGGGTCTAAACCAAGTGAAATAGGCTTTTAAAAAATCAATACACAAGCCTAAACCTGATGGATTTTCTCATCAGAATCTGCTCTGCTGCACTGCAGGATCCACAGCCCCAACTCAGTTCTCAGCAGAGCTGGGTCAGAGCAGGAAAATCTATCTGACCCTCCTCCCAGTCTCAGGAAATTCCAGGCATCAGGAAAAAAGACAGCTCCAAAGCAATCTCCATGAGCAAGAAAGTGGCCTTCAAGACGGTTTTAAAAGGAGCCAACTTCTGCAGAACAGAGAATCTGGCTCAAAATGTTATCCCTGGATGATTTTTCTACTCTCTTTGGTGCACTGTTCATAAAAGTCGAGAACTTGGGAGAATTTGTGGAGCCTTGGCATCCTGGGGCAAGAGCAGAAGGCCCGGCTGGCTGAGAAGAGCACAGGAGAGGCCACAGCTCCAAGTAAGGAGCATCTCCAAATGGGATGTGTCCTGGCTTGTAAGGCAAGGAGACCAGGGGCCATTGTGACTCAGCAAATGATTCTAGGAAAGTACTTCTTAGACCTCTGTGTCTCAGTATCCTCCTGTGTGAAAGGAGGATGGAGAAGGGGGCTTTATGGAGAAAAGGAGGCTTTCCATTTCAGTGGGGTGAGGCACTGATGAAACAAATTCCCGGATCAGAGACACTGCCCAGCCTGGACCAGGCCCCCTGACCAAGGTGACAATAGGAACGCAGAGGTCCTGCAGGACTGGCCTTGCCAGGGGCCTAGATTCTTAAGTGTGTCTTTAGGCACATAACAAGGGCAAGATTCTAGGGACTCAAGGCGCATGGCAGAATTTTCAAATATAAAAAAGGTAAATGTGATTCAGTTTCAAGCATTCATGTAGTCCATGTAACAATTTGGGCTTATGGAAATATTTAGAAAGGAAGGGGAGCAGTGGGGACATGAAGGAAACTATATCCAAGGGCCCTTTACATTCAAGGAATAGATTAGACATGAGGAGAAACTGCTTCCTTATGGTTTAGGCAAATATTGAATATTGCCATATTAAATAAGCGAACCCAAAGGCCAATATTCCATAGTCATTCAATCAGATTCAATTTTCCATTTATAATATCTTCCTTTCCTTTGCTATTTGTGAATGACTCTGGAAGCCTACACTCCAGATGACATTTTTGAAATTCTATAAGCTGGCTTCTGTCGTTGTAAATCAGAAACTCACACATTCGAACGTTGCTTAATCATTAATAACTTGCATGGGTATAATGTAAAACACACACACTATTTAACGTTGATAGATTTCAGTACACAATAGAGAGTAAACTTCTTAGAGCACTCACATTTACAAAAGTAAAAATCTACACTTACTTGAACAGTAGCTGTATACTTAATGAAACTGGAGGAATAAATATCATTGCAGCACTTACCAGGTAAGAAAAAAGGAGAATCACGAGCAGATAGGGTTTGCTGGCATGACTCATCATTTCCCCAATCCTCTTTCTGATAATGGGAAAAAGCGCCGAAGTGAATTGTTCACTCTGGATTTACACCAAAATATTGCTAAGCAAAAACTCTGACTTCTGTTTTGTTACTTGGAAAAGTCAAACATTGACATCATTTATAATTAACTTGTAATAGTAATAGAAAAATAAATCTTTTTCCCAATTTATACCTCACTGCCAGGAATCCGAGGTTTGGGTATCAGTTCTTCCAGATTTCAGCCTCCATCTGGAACTTTTAGAAGATAATGAGTAGAAGAGGACTTAGCACAGAACCCAGAAACTGTTAAGTTTCTCTTCTCATTCTCCTGCCCACCGCAGGAACTCACCTGTTTGTAATTAAGTCTTTTTCAGTTACACTCTACCATCTCAAAACAAGTAGAGCCTACTCTTCTCACTTCAGATGTCCTGCGCCTATAAAAACCACTTCCCTTAAGTTCCCTGTCTACTTATGGGTCCCCACCACGGCAGTCTGTACCCCCTCTGCACAGCACTCTGACTCCCTCACCAGGATCCCCCAGGTGAGGACTTGCAGGGATCCCCAGGAGACTGCTAGGGCTCCAGGTATTACCTTTAGGAAGCAAATCATTTACTCCCAAGCACAATCAAGTACCATGACAGAATATGATACAATACAAGATGGTACTTCCCCTAGGATATGTACATATAGCATTAATTTTAACATGACCTGGTGAGAATAACAAAGGGAAGAGAGAAAATGTATAGCCTAAAATCTCAACTTCTTACCCTCATCATCTCATTTGGTGTTTGTCCTAATACTCTGTATCTCCTTTGCCGTGGATAATTGATTAGAAACTTATAATACGCTCTTCTTTACTAGTATTTACTGATTTATCATTAATGGTTTATTGCACAAACTAGGTTTTACCATTTTCTTTAATAAAAAGATTCAAAAGACTAAAAATTTCAATGTTCTAGGGCAGCGCCTGTGGCTCAAAGGAGTAGGGCACCGGCCCCATATGCCGGAGGTGGCAGGTTCAAACCCAGCCCCAGGCTAGAAACAGCCAAAAAAAAAAAAAAAAAATTTTTTTTTCACTGTTCTGGAAAATTGTCTAAAAGAACTGTTCTCTCTGAGTCCTCTTATGGCTTCTCTTGTGTTTCATACCTCGCGTATACATTATTTCCTTCATTCACTCAACACATATTTATCGAACCTCAGCCATGTACCAGGTAATGTACTCACCAGATGTTGAAGTTACAATGTGAATAAGAAACACCTGGTCCCTACAGTCATAGTGATTACATTCTAGTAAGGAGAACTGAAACTAAGCAAGCTAAAATTCTTTAGAAAAGATCAACAGAGAGTTATGATGGAGGTTAACAATGGGAGTTAAGAAGATAACTATTAAGAAGTACGAGGCGGGAGGTTGGGGTGGAGGGAGGGTAATTGGTGAGGCCCACCTATGGTGCATCTTAGAAGGCTGCAGGCAAAGCTTACTAAATGCAGAATACAAATGTCTTCATACAATAACTAAGAAAATGCCATGAAGGGTATGTTAAACATTTTGATGAAAACTTTTCGGATTGTATGTGAAACCAGAACATTGTACCCCTTGATTTCACTAATGTATGCAGCTATGATCTAACAAAAAAAAAAAAAAGAGAGAGAGAGAGAGAGAAAGAATTAATTGCATTCTTCTGTAATGCTTACCAATTAATAAAAGGAGAGAGATAGATTAAAGTCTGTTTTGTTCTAATACCCTGTCTGCCTGTAAAGAAAGATTTTAAGTAGACATTAATGACAGCATAATTGCAAGTGCCACCATATCAATTCTTGTCTAAGTAAAATGCCTTCATTAGCTTTTGGGTTTGGGGGTTTTTTTTCCCATTTTTCTCAATCTTAGCTCCTTTTTTAAAATTTCAGATCAATAAGAGGGTACAATTGATTAGATTACAGTGTTTGAATTTATTAAATAAAGTCCAAGTTGTAGTTGAGACTACATTAGCTTTTGAAAGCAGTGGAGAGTGGAGCAGTGGAGCAGTAGGGAATTATTATTGTAAACATAATATTGCAAAGCTGTTATTTAAAACTTCAGCAGCTTCTTGCATCTCTCTCAATGCTGACTTAGGGGAAAAGCATCATACGAAAAATCATGATGCAATCAATTATTAGTAGACTTTAGAAAATATTTTACTTAGGGCCCTAGCCTGAACAATTATGAATCCTCTAAATTAGATATTAACAATGAACAGTGGTTTATGTGAATTTGAGAATCAATTTTACTAGATGGAGATCATCATTTTAAAAATGTCATTGTTTATGAAAAATTACCTTTTTATATAATTGCCTTTGATTAGTCTTAGTGAATCTGCAATTTTTTTCATTTTGAAATTAAGTCATTAAGCAATATTGTACTTATTTTAGAAAGTGGTAGCTTCTTGTCCAATGTCTGCCTAATAATAGGCAATAGCAATGTTCAAATAAATACCAATTTAAAAAATCAGGAAGAAATGTTGTATATCTTACAGAACGAGTGTGTACTTTTTAAGGGCATTTTAAACACTGGCAGTAGAATCATAAATATATGGAATTGCATGAAAGTGCTGTTGTTCTAGCTTATTTTGCAATGGACACTGCCTTCTTTTCAGCACAATCAGTTCTTTCATATTTCTCTAGTGAATGAGAACCATACAAGTTGCCATTGAAAGAATGTATCAGGGAAAGGATAGGTTCTACTAAATGGGGAAGCTCAAAATAAAAAATAAGGTCATATTGGTTCAGGAGTCCAAGATTATTTCTTTAAATTTAAAAAGTCCTTGGACCAATAACTTTTCTTCAGAAAAACATTCTATAAAATTGTTCGAAGATCATTCAAAAAAATAGTTCCTGTTACCAAGTCTATATTTTATGTGCATTTGAAAATTGTAGGAATAGCTTTTTTAAAAAAATAATCTTTTGATCTTCCTATACACACTGCTTGCAGAATGGAACCATTTGAAAATAATAAAACTGAAAGCTTTCTTGGCCATTACCCTTCCCTTTAAAAGAGAAAAAAATATTTTGTTCTTATCTAGTAATGTTGACTCATTTGATGCTCTGCACACAGAACCCATTAATTAGAGCTATTAGCCATGTGCAGAATGTAATATGTCAGCCAAGCCAAGATTGATTGAAGAAATGAATCATAGGTCAGAGATGAATGTCAATTTTTACTTTTCCTTAAGTGTGAACCCACACTTCAATCAGTCTTTATCACCACTAATAGATTCCACTTTCCATTTTATTTTTATTACTAATAAAACCAAACTATGCCTTACAGAATGAAGTCTTCTTTCTTGATGACCCGACATTCTCTTTTTCCTTCTTGAAACGTCAAAGGCATTCACGTTTTCTTTCTTTTTTCTTTTTTTGGTATATACTTTTTCCATGCTTTGAATGATTCTTCAAAGGTTGATCACATCCTTGTTTGACATGGGTTCATTGTCTTTCTTCTAAATTCAGAAGCTATAATAATGAGTTAGACAAACAAGGCCCCAGGCCTTGCACTGCTTACACTCCACTAAAAAAGGTGGAGAAAGAGCGACTGATGACTGTGAAGGGTGATACTGCTAAATGGTTGATCTAGATGTTCTGAGGAAGTCTGCCAGGAACAGAACAGTCTTCCTAGAAGAAATGCAGGTTTCAATTAGAAACTGGGGAAAAAAAAAAAAAGAGGCACCTAAGAAGTAGGCAAGAAGACAGCCTTTCAAGTAGAAGAAGAAACAGGGTATACACCATTCTCACAATGGGCTTTTTTAAAAAAAAAGAAATTAATTTTTTAAAGGCATTGTTGGTGGGACTGTAAAATGATCCAACCTTTTTGGAAGTATGGAGAATCCTCAAAGAACTCAAAATAGCCCTCTGTGATCCTATAATTATCACTGGGCATCTACCCAGAAGAAAAAAAATCCTTTTATCATAAGGACATTTGGACTGTTTATTGAAGCTCAATTTACAATCACCAAAATGTGGAAACAACCTAAAGTCCCACCAATCCAGGAATGGATTAAAAAGCTGTGGTATATGTATACCATAGAATAGTATTCAACCACTAAAAAAGATGTAGACTATACATCTTTTGTACTAACTTGGATGGAGGTGGAACACATTATTTTTAGTAAAGCATCACAAGAATGGAGAAGTAAGAATCCAATGTACTCAATTTTGATATTAGGACAATTGATGACCTAGTACATAGAGGGGGTGTGGGAATGGGGGAGCAGAGAGATGGAGGGAGTGGCGTGGCGATCATGGTGTTTAACACACCTTGGGGAGGAACACATTTATAAGAGGGACTTTGCCTGACAAATGCATTTATTGTAACCTGGATCTTTGTACCCTCCATGAACCCCCAACAATAAAAAAATAAACAAATAAAGGTATATGTGTCTATTTTTCCCAATAAATTGAGGTCCCTGTGGGCAAGGTCTATTTTTGCTCCTTGTGTCTTTCCTTTTTAGAACACCTCACACTTAGTAATCCCATACAGTATACAGCGTTTTATCATGCTTTGCTTAATGGTACTTTGCAGATATTACATTTTTTATGAGTTGAAGATTTGTAGTAATCCTATATCAAGCAAGCCTATTGACACCAACAACCTTTTTCCAAAAGCATGTATTCACTTCATATGTCTCTGTCATGTTTTGATAATTCTCTACAATATAGTAGAACCTCCACAGCTGACCACCTCCTTAACTTGATCTAATTTTCGTAGCCAGGACATGCAGCACATGTACACGCCAGTACAGTAGGTCTAGTTTCTAATGTTAATACCTCCATATATTGACCAATTTGTTACAGCCCCGTGGGTTATCAACTTATAGAAGTTCTACTGTATTTTAAAATTTACTATTATTACTACCTACTATATCTCTTGTAGTTTTCTGTAAGCAGCAATTTTTGATGTTGTATAATAGGCATTTGGGTGCACCACAAACCACATTGACATAAAACAGCGAACTTGATTGATACGTGATGTGGGTGCTCTGCATGCTCAAATGACTGGCTGTTTCTTCATTTCTGTATTTCTCTTCAGACCTGTTCATCCCTTGAGACACAACAGTACTGAAATTAGGCCAATTAATAACCCTACAATGGCCTCCAAATGTTCAAGAGAAAGGAAGAGTCACCTATCTTTCACTTGAAGTCAAAAGCTAGAAATGATTAGGTTTAGTAAAGAAATCATGTTGAAAGTTGAGACAGGCTGAAAGCTATGCCCCTTGTATGAAATAGTCAGCCAAGCTGTGAATACAAATAAGAAGTTCTTGAAGGGAATTAGAAGTGCTATTTTCCTGACCACACAGATAATAAGGAAGAGAAACAAACTTACTACTGATATGGAGAAAGTTTTAGTAGTCTGGGTAGAACAACAATCCAGTCAGGACATCCCCAAAAGCCCAAACCAAAACCTAACCCAGAGTAAATTCTCTTCAATTCTGTGAAGGATGAGAAAGGTAAGAAAGTTGCAGAAGAAAGAGATGAAGTTGCAGATGTTGGTTTATGTGTTTGAAGGAAAAAAGCTGTCTCCATAACATCAAAGTGCAAAGTGAAGCAAAAAGTTCTGGTGTAGAAGTTGCAGATCTAGCTAAGATCATTGATGGAGTTGCCTACACTAAATCATAGATTTTCAATGGAGATAAGACATATAATACAGATAAAACAATGAAGAAGAAGCCATGTAGGGCTTAAATAGCTAGACAGGAGTCAATGTTTGGTTTCAAAGCTTCAGTTTCTTTTTGGAGGTTAATACAGTTGGTGACTTTAAATTGAATCCAATACTCTTTTATGACTTTAAAATGAATTCCAATGCTCCATTCTGAGAATTTTAGACCTTAAAAATGATGCTAAATCTACTCTGCCTGTCCTCTATAAATGAAACCACAAAGCCTGGATGGCAGCACATCTATTTACAGCATGGTTTACTAAATATTTTAATCCCTTTATTGAGATCTATTGCTTAGAAAAAAAGATTCCTTTGAAAATATTACTGCTGCTTCACAATGCACCTGATCATTCAAGAAATCTGGTGGAAATATACAAGGAGATTAATGTTGTTTTCATGCCTACTAAGACAACATTCGTTCTACCAACAGTGTAAAAGAAGTAATTTTGACATTCAAAATTTATATTTTATTATTATAAAATATAATACTTTTATTATTTAAGAAATACATTTCATAAGACTATAACTGCCATAGATTGTAATTCCTCAGATGGATATGAGTGAAGTAAGTTGAAGATCTTCTGGGAAGGATTTACCATTCCAGATGTTATTAAGAACATTCATGATTTGTGGAAGGATGTAAAAATAACAATATCAACATAAGTTTCAAAAGAATTAATTCCTATCCTTCTGGGTGACTTTGCAGGGTTCAAGTGCTCAGTGGAGGAAGTCACTGCAGATGTGGTGGAAACAGTAGAAGAACTAGAATTCAAAGTGGAATCAAAAATGTGACTGAATTGCTGCAATTATGATACAACTTGAATGGATGAGAAATTGCTTCTTGGGGATGAAGGAAGTGATTCCTTGAGATGGAATCTCCTCTTAGGGAAGAAGTTGTGGATATTGTTCAAATGACAACAAAGTGTTTAGAATATTACATAAATGTAATAGGTAAGGCTGTAGTAGGTTTGGAGAGGATTGACTCTAATTTTGAAAGAAGTTCAAATGCTTCCAATGTAGGTGAAATGCTGTCAAACAGAACTGCATGCTACAGACAAATCTTTCTTCAAAGGCAGACTCTGTGACTCGATCGACGTGGCAAACTTCATTGTCTTATTTTAGAAAATTATCACAGTCACTCTCATCTTCAGTAACCACAACAATGATCAGTCAGCAGCCATCAACATGGAGGCAAGAATACCCTCCACCGGCAAAAGGATTATGACTAGCCAATGACTCAAATGATCATTAAAATTTTTAGGAATAAAGTTTATTTTATTTTATTTGTTTTATTTACTTTTTAATTTCAGAATACATTATTCACAGGTGTACACATGTTTTTGTTACATAGTTTGTTTTGTACATTTCAGGTCAAAGTTATAAGTGCACCCTTCACTCAGATAGCATGGCATTATACATTATACTCATTAATTGTGAGTATTCAGCCTATCCCTTCTACCCCATCACACCTACTTAATTCCTGTTGAGTTTCACTTCCATATGTGCACATAAGTGTGGATCAACTAATTCAAATTTAGTATTGAGTACATGTGATTTTTCCCACCATTCTTATGATACTTTACTCAGAAGAATGGTCTCCAGATACATACAGCTTGTTACCAAATGTACTAGATCACCATTTAAATGACTGAGTAGTTTTCTATGGTATACACATATCAGTTTTCATAATTCACTTATGTATGAAGGCGAATTTGTGTTCACTTTTCACATCCTTGTAATTGTGAATTGTGCTGCTATGTACATTCGATTACAAGTGTATGTATGATAAAAATGTCTTTTTTTCCTTTAGGTAAACCTAGGAGTGGAATTGTTGGATCAAATGTGGGTCTACTTTTAGATCTTGGAGGTATCTCCATACTAATATTTTTTTTGGAATCAAGGTGTGCATATTGTTTAGATACAGTGCTATTGTGCATTTAATAAGATTGCAGTATAGTATAAACATAAATTTTATATGCACTGGGAAACCAAAACATTTATGTGAACTTGCTTTATTGCATGATCTTAACTGAATTTACAACATCTCCAAGGTGTGCCTATCATTGCTTACTAGTTGATGTAGAAAATAAGCACACACATTTCAAAAGTTGGACAGTCATGACTATTTAAGTATTCAATTTGCTGTTGAAAAGTTTCTTAGTTTAATTAAGTTGCATTTGTTTATTTTTTGTCCTTGTTTTCTGCACTTTTTTTTTATTAAATCATAGCTGTGGACATTAGTGCAATCGTGGGGTACAATGCTCTTGTTTCATATACAATCTGAAATATTTTCATCAAACTGGTTAACATAGCCTTCACAGCATTTTCTTAGTTATAATGTTAAGACAAGTAAGTGTTGTCTGCACTTATGATATCTTAGTCATAAATTGCCTAAATTAATGTCCAAAATAGTTTTCCCTAGGTTTTCTTCTAGCATTTTTATAGTTTCAGGTCTTATACCTAAGTAGATTCATCTTGAGTTGATTTTTTTGTGTGTGGTGAGAGATGGGTCCATTTTCATTCTTCTGCATATGGCAAACAAATTTTTCTAGCAGCATTTATTAAAAATGATGTCCTTTCCCTACTATATGTTCTTGTTAACTTTGGCAAAGATCAGTTGGATGTAAATATGTGGCTTTATTTCCAGGTTCTTTATTCTTTTCAATTGATTTATGTATCTATTTTTATAACAGTGTCATAGTGTTTTGGTTAATATAGTTAATTATAGTACAATTTGAAGTCAGCTAATGTGATGTCTCCAGTAGAGTGAACAGGCAGCCCTAATAGAGAAAGAAAATATTTTCAAATTATACATCCAACAGGAATCTAGTATCCAGGATATATAAGGAATTCAAATAGTCTACCACCACAATGACAGCAACAAATTCCCAAATATTTCCCTAAAAAGTAGGCAAAGGAAATGATGGATATTTTTCAAAAGAAGATATATAAGAGCCCAAAATGTAAGTGAAAAAAATTGAACATTATTAATTATCAGAGAAATACAAATTAAAATTACAATGATGTATCATCTTACCCCAGTTAGAATGGCTGATATGAAAAAGCAAAAAAATAACAGACGTTGGTAAGCATATGAAGATAAGGGAACTCTTATACACTGTTTCTGGAATGTAAATTAATTCAACTTTCAGGGAAAAACTGTATGACGATCTCTCAAACTAATAATAGAACTATCATTTGATCCAGGATTCTACTACTGGATATCTACCTACAGGAAAATAAACCATTAAATCCAAAAAGACACCTGTACTTATTACAGCACTATAACAAAAATATGTGATCACCTTAAATGTGTGTCAGTGGATGATGGATAAAGAATATTTGGTATAATCAGTAATAGGCAAAGGTAGAACAGCATCAGGTCAGAAGCACTTATTCAGTGATGCTAAAAGAAAACCATATTAGGATTTTTCTAGCTGTTTCCTAAATAATAACTTCAAACTTTCTTTTGGCTCACAAGTGTAGG
>CAUYRH010139736.1:0-24069 GCA_963574655.1 Perodicticus potto
ACAGAGCCTCAAGCTGTCCCCCTGGATGGAGTGCCATGGCGTCACAGCTCACAGCAACCTCCAATTCCTGGGCTCAAGCGAGTCTCTTGCCTCCGCCTCCCAAGTAGCTGGGACCACAGGCGCCCGCCACAACGCCCGGCCCTATTTTTGGTTGCAGCCGTCATTGTTGTTTGGCAGGCCTGGGCTGGATTTGAACCCGCCAGCTCAGGTGTACGTGGCTGGTGCCTTAGCCCGTTGAGCCACAGGCGCCGCCGAGCCCAGAGAGAGACTTTTAAGATTGTTTTTATAGCAGGGCACTGGCAAGCCAGGGGACCACCTGTGTTCCACTTTGACAGGAACTCATTGATCTCTGAGGACCCTGCTTTCCCATCTGAAAAATGGGTTTGTTGACTCCTGTCCCATTCAGCACCAGGATTAAAGGACAAAGGGCAGGCAGGGATTCTGTGTGCACGGCTGTCTCAGGAGTGGCTGCTTGGGCAGGAGCAGGGGCTTTCTGACTGGCCCTCTCAAGCGGCCCCATCTTCATGCTGCTGGGATCTGGCTTCCTGCCTCCACGTTCTCAAAGCTTATCAGGCCAGTCTTTCCCTCAGGAACTTGGGGAGGTAGACACCGTGGCCCATGTGGAGTTACCTTAAACTCCATTCCAGGGACATGACTGGGGGGCTCCAGAGCACAAAGCAAACAGAGGTCAGCGGTCATCGGCTGCCTCCCAAACATGAGATTACAAGTTGAAGTGAGAAGTAAAAATACAGAGTATTTGATGTTTCTGCAGCACTTCAGAGCCCAGAAGGGTGCTTTCGCATATGTGGTACCTTCTCTATCTCAGAAGAGGGGATACTATTCTTATCTCCATGGAGCAGACAGGGTTACTGAGTCAGGCAGGTGGGGGTTTCAGGGGTGGAGTTGAGACCTGAACTCTGTGCTGACACCTTCTATTTCTTCAGTACCTAGTAGGGGACCCTGATGAGGTCCTGTCCCCGCTTCCTTGCCAGTACCTGAGGGAATTCAGGGTTCAGACACAGGATCCTCACTCAAGTCTGGGCCTTGGTTAGGGGTCCTGAGCAGAGGAAGGATGAGACTGTGAACCCCAAGGATGTCCACCTGCTCAGCACCCAGCATGTCCTGTGTGGATGCGCTGATGTACGCTCTCACGCATATGCCCCACCCTCTTAAATTTCGGAAATTTAATTGTAGCTTAAATTATCATTTTTAGCCAACTTTGTTTTTAATGTTGAATAACTACTACTTGTTTGTATATACTTCAGAAACAAAGTCCCTGGGGGAGAAGTAGGCTGTTTTCTTAAGCTGAATCCTAGAAGTCCAATTAGGATTGATTCCTCCACTTCTAAGGTTTTCCAGCCACTTCCTGGCATGCCCTGCTGAGCCCCTAATTATGCATCCAGGAGTGCCCCAGTTTGGGGCACAGCATGGCTTGGGGTGGCCTGTTTGAGAGCCAGTCTGGGCCAAATTCAGGCCCAAACCCTAGGAGGGCCTGGAACATGCTGGGGTGTGTCTTCTGCATTTAAGGAGTGCTGAGATGGTTGACCACCATTCCAGAGCCCTGACTGCCATTGGGGACAAGAGTGCAGGGCACCAGGCAGAGCAGAGTTGAAGGTTTGAAGGAAAACATATAATTCAGCTTGGGTGGCCCTCATGCCCAGGCTGAATCCACCTAAGCCCCCTTGCTGAATTCGGTTCTTGCTCTAACTGGAAATTCACTTGTGATAGGCCATAGCCTGTGTGTCTCCATTCACTGTTGACAAAACAAGCCCAGAAGGCAGAAGCAACCTGCCAAAGTCACCGTGCTCATCAGAGGCAGTGCCACCCTCAAGCCAAGTCCTGCCTTGCAGTCCTCATTACATTCGGTGTCACTGGGGCCCAGTTAATGTGACAGGCAGAGGGGGCAAGCCACACCGTGAGCCAGCAGAGGTGAGGAACGGCAGCCTTGTTGGCTTTGGAAACCAAACACCTGGTATTTTTCGCCACTGCCCTGCTTTTCAGCATGCTGCCTAGCAGTCCCCACCCACTCTTGCTGGGGAGAAGGGTGTGTAGTTGAGGAAACATATGCCTGGCAGCCAAGCCCAGCGCACAGCCTCAGGTCTGCATGAGCTGCCCTGGCAGCTGGTGCCTGCCGGCTCCCGCCAGGCTGTGGGTCCCCAGCGGGGCTGGCTTGGCCCTGTGGTGCCCTGGATTCTTATGACTGCACTGGAAGATGGTGCCCTCCACTCAGCCCAGGCTTGTTCCCTGTAACCTTGGGGAGGTTCGGGTTTCTGCCCCACCAGGTGGACAGCTCCCCTTACTCCCCACAGCAGCAGCTCATCTCACAGCACTGCCCTGCTCCTTCCACCCGAGCCCCCAGGTGCCATCTGCCACCCTGTTTCCAGGCGGCAGGTAGGCGGTCTCAGGGCAGGGGCAGGAAGAAGGCAGGCAGATCCCAGATGGGGAAGATCAGGACGCCAGTCCTGGGGGGCGGACAGTACCTGCCTGCCACCTGGCAGCTTGGTTTTCCCTACCTCTCTATTGGAATGAGTGAGAGCAGACCTGGTGAAGTGGGGGCTATTAAGGGGAGTCCCCTTAGAATATCTCTCTTGGTGTCTCTGTGTGTAGGGAGAGTGGGGTCTATCTGGGCACCTCCATGTGCATCCACATTTCTGACCGTTCCTGCCCATTCCCTGGGCATCCTTGTGTCTCTCTCTGCCTTCCCGCCTGTGTCTTCCCTGCCTCTCTCACTGTGTGTCTCTGAGTCCTTACCTGTCTCTGTCTCTGTCTCTGCATTTTGAACTCCTGAGGATGCCTTTGCCATCAAAGCCACCTCCCTCCACATTGGGTTGCTCTGCATAATTTCATTTTCCCGGGGCTCCAACTTACAGAAATAAACCCTCCCTCCCCACCCCTGCACTTTTTTGATTTAACAAGCCTGCTGGAAAACAATAGTGATTTCCGCATCGATCATAAACAGAAGTGATTACCATACAATTACAGCCTGAACCATCAGCCTGGATGCAATCACAGAGCCGCATTGTAAATCGGAAGACAATTGCCTGCAGAATTACCCCCAAATTGGTTTAAGTGGCAACAAAGGAGTGTTGGCATTTTGGCATTTGGGAGAGGGGTGGGGGGATGCCGCTGGTACTGGTGGCAGAAGGTCCCCACCAGGGAGCTCCTCAGGTGCCTGCTGGCATTGAGGAGGCAGGTGGCTTAGTAGGGAGAGCTCCCTGCCCCTTTCCCCCACCCCATTCTTTTCTCTTCAATTACTGCTCCTTGCCTGTTTTACCATAGCTTGTTAGAACTCACTTATACTGAGGTATGTGTGGCTAAGTATGCCTTGGAACTAAGACAGCAGAGTGGGGTACAACTGCAGAAAGGGGTGTTCTTGGGAGACTCCTACACTCCCCGGTACCTCCTCGGCACCAGCATCTCACCCTGCTCTCCCATGTCACCTCACCCCTCTAGGTTCTCCTTCCCTGATACCTACCCCATCTCCCAGCCTAGCAGTGGTCTCCAGCCAGGCACTTTTACTATCTATCCATCCACTCCCTCCCATAGCTATAATGTGTCCCCCAAATCCTTCCCAGCCACTCAGGCCATCTGGAGGCCATGTGACCAGGTGGGCCAGGTCATAAGCCACTTCTGGGAGGTGCTGCTGCCTCAGGTGCCAAGAGGGGCTCTTAAGGTGGGCTTCAGTTGACCTGGGTCTGCTCCCTTCCAGCCTGTGATTTTGTAAAATGTCCCCTGCCAGCAGGACCCCTCTAGGTGCCTGAAGACTAGACTCTTAAGCTCCAACTGTTCCTTGGCTGGGGGCGGGGAGGGACATATCTTGCTCTGGGAGGTGATTTCTCTCCCTGGTCAGGCTGCTCTGAAGTTTTTTTGTTGTTGTTTGTTTTGTTTTTTTTTGTAGAGACAGAGTTTCACCTTATAGCCCATGGTAGAGTGCCGTGGGTCACACAGCTCACAGCAACCTCCAACTCCTGGGCTTAGAATTCCCTTGCCTCAGCCTCCCGAGTAGCTGGGAGTACAGGTGCTCACCACAACGCCCAGCTATTTTTTTTGTTGTTGCAGTTTGGCTGGGCCCGGGTTTGAACCCTCCACCCTCGGTATATGGGGCTGGCACCCTGCCCAGGTGCTGCCCAGGCTGCTCTGAAGTTACCAGCAAAGCCTGTTTGCCCACTGCTATGCTCCAATTCTACGTGTCCAAATCCAGATTTGTTTTGATTTGAGACAGAGTTTCACTTTGTCATCCTGCATAGAGTGCAATGGCATCATAGCTCACAGCAACTCAAACTCCTGGGTTCAAGTGGTTCACTTGCCTCAGCCTCCCGAGTAGCTGGGACTTATAGTCCCGTCACAACACCCAGCCATTTTTTAGAGACGGGGTCTCACTGTTGCTCAGGCTGGGCTTGAACTCATGAGCTCAAGCGGTCCACCCACCTCAGCCTCCCAGTGCTAGGATTACAGGCATGAGCCACCCTGCCCGGCCCTCAAGTCCAGGTTGTAAGTGTTTTCACATGTCCCATCTAATCTCAGAAGGTTTGGGCATGGTTGTGATTTCATTAGAGTTTTTGATTAAAAAAAGAAAAGGTGTGATATGGCTGCTCAGGGTGACTCAGGCCATCAGTGAGGAGTGGGATCTTCAGACTCTGCTGTGTTCCTAGGTACCATCTCTCCAACCTCCCAGACTCACACGAGGTACCTGGTCCCTCACCTGCCCAAGACCTTGGACAATACCAGTAATTAGAACAAGCCCCAGTGCATGAGCACTTACTTCATTCACACATGTTTATTTCATGCGTCAGCTCCTTGTCCCACTACAGCCCTATAAAGGGACAGTCAGGTCACCCACGAGGGGACTTAGGACCAGAGTAGGGACTAGACTCCTCCAGAGTCCTAGTTCCTGGTGGCAGGAGCTGTCCTTCCTCCATCCCCCCCATCTGCTGTCCTCTGCATCTCCCCCCTCTGCTGTCCTCTGCCTGTGCTAACTGCATCCTGGAAAGCCAGAGAAAGCCTTGCGTCTCTGAGCTCTCTTGCTGGTCCTGGTGTCAGTGAAGCCCTCAACCACCTGCCCTAGTCCTTAGGATGGGCCCCATCTAGAGCTAGTGTATTTAGAACCAAAAATTCTGTTGGCTACTCCAGCTCTGTCTTGAGCTCTGAGCTGTCAGCATTGCCCTGGGGCTGAGGTGAGCCTGGCATCCCCCTCAGTGCTGGCATTGAGAGGTGACCAGTGGTGGTCAGGGAAGAGACTGCTGTCTACTGGGGAGCCAGGTCTCCAGCACAAAGGCTTGGACTCAGGTTCTCTCTCTGCCACTGCATGTTTTGTGCCATCTCTACCTCTGAGCTGCAGCTTTCTTTCCTTTATACCCAAAAGTCTCCCTGCTTCACTGGACTGTCACCACAAAGGTAACTCTGTAGTCATTGGTCTCAGAACCCTGAGGGAAGGAACCAAGCCTTTGTTGAGCACTGGTCGCATTCTAAGCTTTGCCCTGGGCATTTTCAGGATGCCTTGCCTGTTCTTCACCACCTCTGACTCTGTGCTGTCTCAACACTGGAACCCGTAACCCCATGTGGCAATTGACGCTGAAATTGAATGAATTAAGTGGAATTTAACCTCAGCTCCTCTGTAGGGTTGTACTGGTCACTGTCAGGTGTGCAGTTCGCCCCCTGTGGCCCAGCTTCTGTTTGGGGCAGCACAAACCTAGAATGTTTCCATCCTTGCAGGAATTTCGTTGGCCAGCGATGGATTGTGTTATCATCCCATTTCACAAGTTGAGGAACAGGGTGGTGATTGTCACATGTTAGGATCTCAGCTGGATGAAGCTGAGCTGGGACACAGACCTGGGCCCACCAGCTGCCACTGCATAGCTCAGAACTCCAGGTGTCAGGACACTGTGCTCTCCTTCATTGCCTGGCTCATATAGCTCCCTTTCCTGGGCTGCCCAAGGGCACAGACTGTGTTATCTCTGTGCCCCAGGGCAGACACTTGGGCTGAGCATTTGCAGAGTGGGTGATGGAATGACTGCTGAACACCCTCTGCTGAAACTTTGGGGCGAACTTAACTCCCCTCCCGATGGAGTTAATGTGGGGAGGGCAGAGCTGGCTGCTGAGGAGTGATGGATGGCCCCTCTCCCAAGATAAATGTGGCAGTCAAGGTAATCGGATTGTGTATGACGGTCTAATTTGTAGGCGAAGGGAGGAAGCGCCCAGCCATGCCTCGCCCCAGCCGCCTGTATTAGTTTAATCAAATGCCCAGTATCTAAATGACTAGGCCCAAGTGATGGATGATGTGAGCTTTGTTAAATGCTGTTGCCCTGTCGAGCTGAACTTCTCAAGGGCCTGCCCGGTGCCTGGGCTCTTTAATTTGTTTTTTGTTTTTTGTTTTTTTCTTGCTTGGTTATCTCCGTGTGGGGCAGGGAAGGGGGGCTGGGGCTCTTCTGTCTGTCTTAAAGTCTTTGGTTCTTCACAAAGGAGGAGGGGTGGGATGGAGTCACCTTGTGCCTCTTCTGAGAAGCCTTCCTGGGTCACTGCACAGTCTCGGGGAGCCAGACTCTGCAGAGCCCTTCACGTTGGGCTTCACCCTACACTGTGTCTTCCATCTCCGGCAGACTCTCCCTCACCCTGGGCTGGCCTTTTCACTCCTTGAATGGGCTTTTGGGTACACCAAAAGTTTTTCATTTTATTCTTGGAAAATATCAACTTTTGCTCATCATTAGTGTTTGTCTTCCTTGAGAATCCTGCCCAACCCCAAGATCATTTGGATGTTCTCCTCTGTCACCTTTTAGACATGTGTTCCCCCTGTCCCATCTTCTTTGGCTGTGATGTGTGTTTGCAGTCTTGTTATTCTGAGCTCTGAGCACCTGCTGTGTTCCAGAGCGGGCTGGGTCCTCAGAAGAGATGGGAGATAGGAGAGGACAGTCCTGTCCTCTAGGAGAGATGGTGTATTTGAGCTGAAGCTCACATTCTTATAAAGGAGGTCCAGAACCGCAGGCACACTATGCCACCCTGTGTGACGGAGCGGGAGCTCCCCACCTCCATGCAGTGCCTTACCTTCTGTTAGTCGGTATTGAATGGACTATCACCTGTGCCAGGCATTGCTCGAGGGTCTGAGGAGGTGGTGAGACCCCCTAACAGATGGGGCCCCTGGTCCTGGAAGAACTTCTGTTCCAGCATAGGGAATGGGAAGTCAGATAATAAGAATTTCTGAAATAGAAAGTAATAAGTGCTCTGGAGAACCAGGAAGCTGGGGAGAAAAATAGAGGGGATTGGGTGGTGGGAAGGAATTACAGTCTAGAAGCTGGAAGTCGGGGAAACCCTGGCTAAGTGAGCATAGGGGAACCACGTGGTAGTCCAGGGGAGGACCTTCTAGGTAGAGGGGCAGAGGCCATGATATATGCCTGTGACAGAGTAACCCTGGAAGGAGAAACCAAAAGCCACCATCAGTTGTTTGAGAGGAGTGGGTGACAAGGATGGGGTCAAGGAAACTGTGTTTTTTTCAGTGCATATCTTTTTTCTGCTTCTGTACTGACTACAGGCACACATTAGTTTTTCAAAAATAACATTTCAAAGTTAAGAAATGGAACAGTGAGCTGGACTCATCACTTGTCATGGGAAAGCTATGGGTTTGGAGGCTGAAGGGCATGGGCCCAGATCCCTCTCATGGCCTCTGTGTGAAATGTTAAGCTCTGTATGGAGAATTTGTGTATTGCTTCTGTAAATAACAAGTAAATTTATTAAGTAAAAATAAACAGGTCTGACTCGGCAGTTTTTGCAGGTTGTCCTAAAGCAGGTTTCTTAACCTCTCTGAGCACTAGTTTCCTCCTGTCATATGGGGGTGGTGATCACTATTTCAGAGGATTGTCAGGAAAGTGAATAGAGAGAGGGGATGTGTTCATTTCTGCCTACTCTGCAGTTGACCTTCCCAAGGATGTGTCCCTGCACAACTCAGCTCTCTTCAAGCCAGGGAGAGAAAATATATCCCTATGCTCAGATTCTCCAAGGGCTTGAGACCCCATGAAGGTCCCAGCTCTGCAGTCCAGCTCTCCCGGGGATAGTTGGGTTTGCTTCAGACGCCCAGACTGAGAGCCTTTCCAAGACCTTGTGCCCTGCTGGATGGTCACTTGTCTGACCAGGCTCGTCCCTGGAGGGTTGCCCACTTGGTGCTCAGCTTGACTGGGGCCATGTAGGCATCCAGCTCTGATGCCCCTCCCTGCCCCGGTGTTTCCTTCTCTTTCCACTTGCTGTGTTAATTTTTCATGGTCTCCATCAGAAGCAGATGGAGGGAGAGAGCAGGCGCCGGAGAGGGGAGGGGGACAGGAGGACTACGTGGTGATTAAACACTGCAGAGGCCTGAACAAATGACGCTTCCTCCCCCAGCTGCTCTGGAAGAGAAGCAGAGATCTGGGTCTGAACTGCAGATGGCCCAGGCTGCTGTCTGTCCCCTGCCTACCTGGGGCTGCTTCCTGAGAGCTGTCAGGGATGCTGAGCCCTGCAGGACCTAATTCTGTCCTTACTGCCTTTCTGTGAGGGCAGCTCTAAGGCAGAGTGCTACACAGTAGCACACTAGCAAGTGTGGAGCTGAGAGCTGTGGTGGGGCGACAATGTTTCCCTCATAGCGTGGAGGCTTTAATTAGACCATGAGTGCTCAGAACTGTGCCTGTCCTGAACCAAGTTCTCCACCTGTAGCCACTGTCAGGGTTATTACCTTGTTCGACCTTCAGAGCAACTAGGTGAGAAGGTTTTCGTGCAAGTGAAGAAACTGAGGCGCCTGCATCTGCCAAGATCACACAGTTCATAACTAGTAGGTAAAGTCAAGGTTCCACCCACTCCTGACTCCCTACCTAGTGTCCTTTCTCCCATCTCACAGGCCAGGAAGAGAGCGTCCAGGTGGATCTCACAGCAGGTCAGTAGCAGTATCAGAGAGCATTTGCTAAGCACAAGTTTCTTCTGGCCCTGAGCGCTTGAGTACCTTCTGAACTCAGAAGTGGGGAGAGAAGACGCCTTCCCTCTTGATTTGCTCCTGCACCTGCATCTTGCCAGGCACTGAGCTCAGCAACTGGCCTAGAGGAGTGGTTCTCAAAGTGGGGTCCTTGGACCCACAGCATCAGCATCACCTGGAACCTAAATCAACATGCAGATTTTTTCGGCTCTACCCAAGACCAGCTGAATTAGAAACCTCACTGGGGGTAGAGCTTAGCAGGCTTGTGTTTTAACAAGCCTTCCAGGTGATTCCAATGCATGACACAAAATTGAGAACCCCTGTCGTGGAGATCCAGGTGGTTTAGCCCTGCCCTAGGACCTCACCATCCAGACATCACCCAGGTGTGTTACATTCTGAGTAACAGGTGCAGCCAGCAAGCACCAGATGTAAATGAAATTCTTATAAACCATTCTTATTTCCATTGCAATAAGGCAACAGAATTAAAAAAAAAAAAACAAAAAACCTCAGAGAATCATTTCATCAGGTAAAGAAAGGATCTTCTTACAAAAAGAAAAATTCTTTCTTGTTTCCTATCCCCCCCGCTTACTGATAAATCAGTCTCTATCTCAGGTTATCTTGAGTGGAGTCTACCTGTGTGTGACTAAAACAAGTATCTAGCATGCTGACACATACTCTTCAGTAGGTATCAGGGCCTTCTGCAGTGTGGAGGAGAGTCCAGGAGGAGAATGGAGGCCAGTCTGGTGTTTCAGGCAGCTGGGTCATACACTTGCCAACCTGTCAGGCACCTGGAGAGGTATTAACAATAACCCAGCCAGGCCTGGGTGCCTTCTAGGGCTCTGTCAAGCATCCATGCTCCAGGGTTTTCAGAAAAGGAGTGGAACGACCAGTTAGGAAGTCAAGACATAGAGACACGACATATGCAGGTGATCAGCTGCGCTTGCTGGATGACGAGCTGAGAGGAAAACCCTACAACAGGGTTTTGGATCGAGATCCTATTAGAAGGTTGTCACCTCCCGCAGTGTAAGATCAGAAAGCAGTGTCTGAAAGGCCACTGCAAGCTGTTCAGAGGAGCCACTGAACGGCAGGCTCCTCTAGGGTGGCTGCAGCCTGTGTCCTGAGTTTACAGCACCTGCCTGATTTCCGGAGTAGCTGCAGCTGGTGGAGCAGGGCCCTCCCTCTAAGGCCCACCTGCCTCGTGGGTGAGGCCTTTGCCCTAATTAGACCTCAGGCTCACTAGCTCAGAGTCGGAGGAAGGAAACTCCATCTGCATTTCTTATAGCGAGATTCTTGGAGGCC
This sequence comes from Perodicticus potto, assembly GCA_963574655.1. NCBI lineage: Eukaryota > Metazoa > Chordata > Mammalia > Primates > Lorisidae > Perodicticus > Perodicticus potto. The sequence continues at coordinate 10,226 of CAUYRH010139736.1, forward strand.
AACTAGGTCACTCAGCCAGGGGAGATAGGGAGGGTCCAGTGGGGTAGGATGAGGGTCTGAGTGGTTGGAGGAAGGTAGGGAGGTAGTCTGGCCATTAGGTTTTTCCTAAGTCTGCTTTTTCTTAAGGAGCAACAGTTGATCTGAACCCAAACTCAGTAGTCAGGGCTGTGGATCCCCTAGCATGGCGCAGCCCACCCCATAGTCCTCCTGCCCCTTGTCACAAAAGCACACATGCCCTTGGTCACTCCTGAGCTCTGGGCAGTTTTCCAGATGGTACCTTTGTAGGGAAAAAATGCCCTGGGTTCTGCACCTACCCCAGACTTAGTCTTAGGACCAGGACCCCAGGATGCAGTCTATACTCCAGCTTTGTGTGCCTGGGCTCAGTGAGAGGAAACCATTTTTGAGGGGTCCTAGAGGTTGTCACTGGCCAGAAAGGCTAAGGGCCTGGGAATGGACACGGGGGGGGCAGGGGGAGATAGATCAGATGAAACTGGAGGAGTTTGCAGCAGCACCTCTCAGCACTCTAGCTGGTGGTCTGTCATCATCCAGGAAGGCTAGACGCCCATGATGTTTAGACCCGGGGATCTCTGTGATGCTAGGAAGGGCCCCGCCTACCTCCACCTACTCCTTCTTAGTCTTGGAGGAGGTGGAGGACACAGCCAGCTCCGCAGGATGTCTTAGAAAAGTAAATTACCCAGGGAAAAAATTGATTCCCATAACCCCTCATTACTCCCCCAGCTCCCTGAGAGCCAGAAATGGGCAATGGTGTTTAGCCCTGAGGAAAAACTATACGTGCAGAAGGCAAAACGGTCTGTCAAAGTGGCTCCTGCTAGAACAAGACTGGAGTGCAGGCAACTCTGTGATTTGGGGAAGGGGCTCCTAGGCAGGGCAGTGTGCCTTCTACTCACCTTGCAGATGCACTGGGAGGACTGACCCAGAGCCTGGGATAGGAAGAGCAGCTCATCTCCCTGAGTGGACTGACCTCATCACCTTGCCTCTGGGCTCTCCTCTGTCCTGCACCAGGCTCTTGGGGCCAAGAAGGAAGTAGAGAACTCTAGGGGTCAGCTTTCACCCCGTATGGACACCGGCTCATCCTTGGGTACCGAGGAGATTTGTCCTGTTGGAACCCAGAATACAGTGGGCAGGTACACAGAGGCCTACTGGCCAAAGTACGTGGTGGGGGCAGAAACCTCAGGGCACCTCTCCCCCATCCACACCTGCTTTGCTGTCAGCTCTGCCTAATTTTCCCGAGGTGAGCTAGAGCTCTGTGGCCTGCACCATGCAGCCAGCAGATACCAATCCCTAGGGTGAGATAACAGAAGCCAGCCTTGGTTATGGCCTGCCATACACTCAACTTCTCTGAAATGGAAGTTGTGGCTACCCGACTCTGGGGTTTGGGGAGGACCTGGGGAATGAGGAAGTGTGAGCCAGCCCCTTGAGCTGCTCTTGGCCAACAGTGGCACGCTGGCCCATGCATCTGCCCAGGCCTGTCCCGCCAGCTGGCAGAGCAGAGGGCCACTCTGCAGAAGTATTCATTGGGCACCTCTAAGAATGGGACGTTCTCTTTCTGATGAAAACACCCTCTTGCGTTTGTTGTGGGGTATCTTTTCAGTTGAACCCGAGCTATCTGGGAAGACCTATAGGATAGTGTGAGGTGGGCAGGGAATTTTTCTGAGCCTGGATTTTCCTGAAGCCTGCGAAGAGGCTCAACCCAGTCTGGTGTCTCCTTGTGACCCAGCCACCACTGGGTAAGGGATGGCCAAACCGGTTTGGGAAACAGCCCTGCCGGCTCCAAGGTCCCTCAAGAGTTCAGTTCCCAGGGTGAGTTCACACGCCTTGAGACTCTAGCTCCCAGCTCCTGCCAACCCAGGCAGCCCTTGGGGAGAGGGGGTGGGGTGTGCAGTGAGTGCTTCAGGAGGGAGGGACAGCCCAGAGGCCTTCTCTCAGGCCAGGCTGGACCACAGGACCTGAGCAGGCAAGACCTGCCCAGCATGGGATAGCAGAGGAGGCCAGGCCATGAGCCTGCGTGCACATCCCAGGCCAGCCAAGCCCCCATGGCCAGTCTTCCCTGCAGCATGGCAGGTGAGGGGTGGGAGGGGTGGGCATGGGCAGAGATGGACCAAGTCACTGGCAGCCAAAGAACTAGCAGACACTGCCTCCTGGTTTTTTTTTTGTTTTTTTTTTTTTTGTTTTGAGACAGAGCCTCAAGCTGTCACCCTGGAGAGAGTGCTGTGGCATCCACAGCTCACAGCAAGCTCCAGTTCCTGGGCTCAAGTGAGTCTCCTGTCTCTGCCTCCCAAATAGTGGGACTACAGGCGCCCACCACAACGCCCAGCCATTTTTTGGTTGCAGCCGTCATTGTTGTTTGGCGGGCCCAGGCTGGATTCGAACCCACCAGCTCAGATGTACGTGGCTAGTGCCTTAGCCCGTTGAGCCACAGGCGCTGAGCCAGCCTCCTGGTTTTGCCTTTCTAACCTACACTGTGATGGAGATGACAGAGCAGGGAACAGACATGGGGATGATTTAGCAAAACCAAAAGCAGCTGAAACTTGGGACATGCTCTGTCAGTGGTGCTAATGTAACAATGTGACTGTTCTGCAGGAGAGTGAGATTTTCCCCCAAGGGAAACTGCTCTGGTTTTAGGTTTCAGAGGTCAGCTGTCAGGGCCACCAAAGTCCAATCCACAATTCTCCAGGAAGTACATTTCCTGTGACCAAGGAAAAGGCCTAACCCCTTGGTCCCCCAGCAACTGAGGCTGCAGAATGCTCCCTGCCTGCCTGCTCGCCCTTGTGGGGCCCCTGACACCCAGGGGCTACTCTCTCCTCTGGTCACAGGTCATGTTAAGCAGGGCACTGGGCAAGGTGAGTTCCTTGTAACTTACGCTTGGTGGGGAGGGTCTTCTCCAGGTGTGAGGGCAGACACCTCAGCATCTTCAGGGTTAGGAAGAGGTCAGGGCCTGAGAGACATGGCCTGCTGTGAGGTTAGGGTCAGTCCAGGGGGCCACCCTATATATGGCCCAGAGAGGGGAGGAAGTTGTCTTCAGTCACACAGGAAGCTGATAGCAGCTCCGGGCAAGAAGCTGGGAGGCCACAAGTCATAGGAGCGGGAGGTGGGTGGGAATTGCAGGGTTGTCTCCTGGGGGACATGCCTGCTCTCAGATGTGTCACAGACCTGGGCTTTCAGGGACATCATCATGTGCCAGCAGCAGGGCCCTTAGTACAGTGGGCCTAGTTCCTTATGTTGATTGTTACAGTCCCCTAGGTGGTCAACTTAGAGAGGTTCTGCTGTATAATGCTTTCTACATCCCTGCATTTTGTATTAATTAGCTTGTTTAGTCCTCGTGATAACTTAGAAGGTAGGTAATGCACAGAGAGAGAGGGAGAACTTAAGTGATTTACCTGCAGTCACACAGCTGCTATGTGGCTGAGTGGGCCAGGTAACCTGGTTGCAGAGCCTGTGTTCTTGGCCACTCTGCTTTGTGGAGGTGGGAGACAGGAGGCAGCCAGCGTTTTACTGCTTTATGGTCTCTGGTTGGGACTCTTTGATATGAGACTCACCATCTCTCATGGTTGCAAAGCTCAGGCGCTTCCTTCATCTTCATCCCTTACGGCAGCCAGGGAGCAGGAGAGATTCTTATTATTGTCTCCCCAGGAGAGAAGAGATGAAGAGAAGAGCCCAGGTCTGGGTGGTCTCAGACCCCCATATCCTATGCCTCTACCCTCCTGTGCCCTCACCACCCCTTTTCTGTGCATGGATCTGGGACCCAGGACCCACAGGCATAGACAGAAGGCTCAACTGTGGGAGTTACTGGTCAGAGGGTAGGAGAGGGCCCTGGGTGAGATGCTGCCCAGCGCTAGGAAACCACTAGCATGAGCACCAGTGCCAACTGTGAGCAGAGGAAAACCAGGGCCAGGCTGGCTGCTTGCTTTGCATGAACTGCTGTTTTCTGTAAACTGCTTACCTTCTGTTCCCCATTATGGTAGGGTGGGGCATGTCATGAAAACCTGACTCAGTTGTAGGTTGTATCTGCTGACAGCTCCCATCTCTGATGAGATTCCATTCAGAGCTCTGTTCCTGAAGTCTGGATCCCACCCCCAGGCATGGTGAGCTGCCGGGTGGTGGTGGTGGTGGGGATGTTAAATGTTGCAGACACCAGGTGACAAGTATCATCCTGATCATCCGTGTCTGTCCTTCCCTCTTGTCTCGGCATATGGGGTTATTTCTGGCTGTGATTCATGTCAGTCTGTTAGACATGTGTTGGCTGCATAGCATGTGCTAAATGCCATGCTGGGTGCAGGATTGCAGAAGGGAACCCCTCAAATCCCATCATGGCCCCTGGGGGCTCATGCTGTCACTGTGGAACACATCGTTCCCCTGGGTGGCCCAGCTCACCACTCATGTCTCTGTCCACTGATTGATTGTCTTCCATCCACTGGGCCCTGTGCAGCCTCTGGGGACACAGGTTGGAAAGAGGTGATCAGAAGGCATTTGTGGAAAAATTCCTCCACCCTTGCAGAGGGTGGGTTGGCAGGAGGCAGCTTTGGCGACTAAGATAAATGATAGGATGCTCTTGTCATAATTCAGGGGAGAAGCAGCAAGGCTGCAGAGGGTGATTGAATTGGAGTAGGCAAGGAGCAAAGGGAACAGACTGCAAAGATAGTCAGGACTGGGGATTGGTGAGTGGGGCACAGAGGAGAGTGGAGTTGGGGACGGAGGGGCCCAGTTGGGCCCGGCTCTCCTGCTCCTGACTTACCAGTGGGGCCCTGCAGCTCCTGTACCCAGACTTCCGTCTTCAGAGCGTCTTGTGTGGCCTTTGTAAACTAATGGGATGGAAGCGTCTGAAAATGTATCATCTGTGTTTTTATTGGAATAGTGAACCCCACTGGTGTCTTCTCAGGGCTCTTTCTGCCAGGGCACTATTTGAGGGGCTTCAGTTTTAAGATGCTACCTGGGCACTTCTGAGTGCTGCCCCTCCTGGGGCCTCCTGGGTCTCAGAGGCCCCCTATACACAGACACACACACACACACACACACACACACACACACACACTTCCTCTGTTCTCCAGCAGCCTTTTAGCTGCTGAGCTGCTCTTTGATACTTAATACGCCTTTGTTTCATTTTGTGAGTGGCTTCCCTAGGCTACAGTGCATTTGATGACTCTCCTTGTTGGCCCTTATGTACTCTCCTTGTGGGCCTCTATATACTCCACCCGAGGGCTTTTCATCCCTCCCCAGCCTCCTCCCTCCCCCACCCCTGCCGCTGCTCCCATCTATTCCTGACTCCCAGATCTTACTGGGAATAAGCACCCATGCCCCTTGCAATCCACGCCTTCCCCCCACCACACAGGAAGCCCCTCTTTCCCTGTGGCCACCACACTACCTCTGGTTTTCTTTTCATGCGTTTCCCATGTGCCGGGGGAGCTTGTCTGCTTTCTTTGATGCTTCAACAAGATCATTGCTAACAAAGGGTGGTCACTCGCTGGTCTGGGAGCACAGCTCTACCCTGTCTCCCTGGCACTGGGCAATTCCTAAATTAGGGCCTTGCTACTTCTGCCTCTTGCCACCTCTCTTTTTGTGTCCTGAGCCAGAGCGGCAAGTACAGGGATGTCATTGCCTCCAGGAAGGGCTCTCTGGGACTCCGCCCCACACCTCCTTCACCCTTACACCTGGTTTCCTTTTTCTTTTCCCTGAAGGACAGTGTCAGAGCTGTGGCTACTAGGGGAGTTGCTGGAAGGATCTTGGAGAGCAGAAGTCAGGAACTTTCTGGTCCTCTCCTGATCCTGAGAGGGTGCATTCCTTTCCAGGTGTATTTCAGAGGTGTGGCAACAGGTCAGCTGGTATTGGTGCTGCCGTGGCTGTAGTATCCTCAGGTGCAATTGTTGTGGAGACATGTCCACTGGGTCCTATTAATAGAAGGTGCCACCATTGTCACACATACCACTATTTAATGTACCACTAAGGAAAAAAACACTGCCGTGCTCTCCTTTGGTGTAGCATTGTTGTAAGACTCGCGCTGCTTGTCAGTGATGTTGGTAAGTCCATGGCTGGTGTGGACCAGGAGCCCTGGTGAAGCTTTGAGAAGCTTCAAAGACAAGTGCAGGCAGCAGGAGGATGAGAGGTCAGTTGTCCTTTCTGCCCAGCCCTCAGGGCTGCCGCTCCTCCTGGGGATGTGGCTGCAACTGTCTGGATCTTGGCTGCTAAGCCCAGGGTTCTAGAAGTGGCCTGTGAGATGCTGGGCGTGGGCCTTAGGCTACTCTGGATCCTGAGGAACCTGTCCTCTTCCCACTCTGAAAGATAGGTGCTGTTGGCCTGAGGGGCCCTGGATGTGTCATGGGGGACACAGGGAAGGAGGAACAAAGCCTGCCTTCCAGGGCCACTAGCTCCTTACCTCTGGCTGAAGCTCAGAGTGGGGAATTAATTTGTGTTCCCTGTGTTTCAGGGCACTTGACATCCTCCCTCTGGGGCTCAGAAGGGAGGTGGGAGGAGGAGGCCTCTGTGCAAAGGCTGTGCTGTTGAGCCAGCAGCCTAGTCACCTGCTGGGGGGCCAGGCTTACTGGTACCCTGCACCCCACCTCACTCCACAAGCTTCCCGAGCTTCATGCCTACCCAAGACATTGGGCTCTGCAGAGACACCTGGGCCGCTGTGGGTTGCCCCTCTATCAACCAAAGTTAACATACTAATTATAATGTAGCAAGCAAGTGTACGGCATTGACTGTGTGCCCTGCTCTGTCCCTCTGCTTTATGGTGGTGACTGAGTTCATTCTTGAACTATCATAGCAGATGAGAAAATTGAGGCAAGGAAGCTTGTCCCACAGTAGCAGAGACAGCTGGGATCAGGTCTTGTAGTCCGTGCCTCCTCCCCAGGTCTCCCAGTGTTAAGTAATAGGGGGGCGGGGGCAGGATTATAGAGGCTGCTCTTCTGGGACTGGTGTGTGTTACAGGGTCCTGAGCCCTCTGCCTCCCCCTACCCCCACCCCACTTTCTGGGTCCTACTTGGATAACCTGGAGCTGACTGGCAACATTAATTTACACCTCACATCCGCTCTGTGAAGCTGGCAGCTCCTGTGAAACCCATTTTATAGATGGGAAAGTAGAGAAAACATCATGAGAGCTGAGCCTTGAGGAAATTCTGTGAGGAAAGAGGCATGAAGTTGTGTGGTATCTGGTGGGGCCGGCGTGCAGAGAGGTGGGTCTGAGCCTCACAAAGGAGAGACCACCTCCCGTCTGTGAGCTGTTCCCCCTGCCTGCGTTGAGGGGAACACATCTGCAGGTGTCGCACCTGACACCTCACATGGTGCAGACACGGATGTCACACTAACTACACGCCAGACATTCATGCCCACTGTAGGTGTTAGTGTCTTGTAAACATAATCCTAAGGAGTAAAGCATTAATAAAATGCATGTTTGGCACGTGAAGAAACTGAGGCCCAGGGAGATTAATTTGCCCAAGGTGATGTAGCTATGGAGGGTGGAACCGGGTTTCAAACCCAGACTGAAATTTCAGGGTTCCTCACCCGGAACCACAGGGCAGCAGCCACCCGCTCAGCAGCCACCCGCTAAGGTCAGGAGAGGTGAGAGAGTCTAGGTTTGAACCCAGCTTGCCAGGCAACCTGTTGGTCCTGAGTAGTTTGGACTTGGCAGTGGGAGCTCTGCAAGGTTCTATTGGGGACGCTGACCTAGCCCGTGTCAGTGGGAACCGCGGCCCACGGCAGATGCGCTGCAGCTATTTGTTGAATGACTATAGGTGAATGATCAAACACTCTAATACCTAAGTGGCAGAAGCCTGGTTGCAAGGATGCTGGTTGGGAGTGGTAGAGATGGCTCAGTGAGTTCCTTTTTGACATGCTGGGTGGTGCGTGTTTGTGCACCCTGCTAAAAAGTGTGAGGACTGCTTGGAAATGTGCGTTAAGGCTCAGAGTTGGCAGTTAGGGTCTGAGGTGACCACCCCCCGGCCCCCGTGGCCACAGCTCCTGGATTCCCTGGATGCCTCTGCACCTGCCTCGCACTTGCCAGTGAGGAGGCCTCACCTCATGTGAGGAGGCCGAAGGATTGCCTCTGGGGCCCCCCCTGGGCACTACACTGGAGAGATGAGTGCAGCTCTGTCTGTCTGACTTTCTCTTCCAGGAGGGCCAGGACCCATCAGAGGTATTTCTGGGACAGAGGACCAGTGGGTGCTCCCATAGTCATGCTGTCAGCCTCAGGAGGGGTGGTCCTATCCGGTTTCCCATGGGGCAACCTTGCACACCCCAGCTTGCCTTGTACTCCACCTTCTGTGGCCAAGCCTCTGCTTCCAACAGCCCCCCTGCTTCCCAATTTCTAGTGGGCAAAAGGCCTCTCAATGCTGACACCCTAAATTGGGAAGACTCTAAAAAGGACACATGGGGGTACTGAGGTTCCGCATCCCTCAGCAGGGTTTGGGGTATCTCACTACAGGTGGCCGTGGGTCTGAGTGGCATTTGTTGACAGCTGTGCAGGTGATGTGTACAAAGAGCTCTGGCCACAGGAGCACTGGTGGGCAGAGAGAGCCAGCCATGTGCGCTGTACTTTGAAAAGGGAAAAAGAGCCTTGGGATCCCAGCTGTTGTTTTAATTTGGAAATTGGGATTCTTTGTGTGAAAAGGGGGCCTTTGGGGCCAGCCCCGTTACCACCAGCAAGTGGGGCTCACAAGACGAGAGAAGGGCTGGTTGGTTGTATTGGCTGCCCAGCTGATGGGAGGGGCCCTCTTGACCTTGGCTATAGCAGAAGGGGTGGTCTGAAAGATTGAAAGAGCCCTTCTGTGGCGGGTACACTCTGCACACAGTACCCGAGGTACTCCTGTCCCTCCCACCCACCCTGGGACTGCTTGTGCTCCATCTCAGCCAGTGCACAGACCAAAGGCATATAGGTCAAGCAGCGTGCTGGCGGGACTCAACTGATCAGAGCAGGCAGGCCCCCAGCTCAGATGTGCATGTGACCGCCAAGATCCAGGAACACACCCAGACACCCGCCCAGCTGGTATCACTCTGTCCTTGGATAATCCCCTGCCTGCACCTGTCTGTCTCCTGCCCTCCTGGTTCTCTGACAGCACCCAGACTCCCTTTCTGGCAGCAAATCCCCAGGTGTCATTAATTGGTGTTTGCCTCAGAACAGCTCGTGTTGGTCTATACCATAAGAAGAATGAGCAATCCAATCCACCACCACACGTGGGGCCGAGCCAGGGGCTATCAGCGAGGCCTTTGTGCTCACCAGCCTCCACGGGTAAGGGGCGGTGCCTTTCCACCTCCTGCTTTCCTTCTTGGTTGTGGGAATGTGGCCTTCATGGCTGCTTGGTCCACATATCATGCCTGCGTGCAGCACACCAGACCTCACAGCCAGGCCCTGCCACGTAGCCAGCCTGCCTCTATTTCCTTTGCAGAAACCACTCCAACAGGGGGAGGAGGAGGTGGGCTGTCTTTGGCTGAACAGGGGGTGGCCCGTGATATTGGAGGAAAGCCCTGAGTTCCCTGATGGTGGTCTGTTTTCCCTACATGGGATGGCTGGCCCTAAGGAGGCTAGAGGGCTGGGAGGGGTGGGGCAGGCAGCAGGCGCCACCATCTGCAGCCATCCTTTGTGCTGGCAGCGGAGCAATCCCTCCGTCGCAGTGATCCAGCAGGTCTCGTGTTTGGCGTGCAAATGAGTTTCCAGATGCCCAGTGCCCCCACACAAGGAGCGGTAGCTAGGGGCCTGGGAGAAAAATGAAGCAACGTGAAAGCTCACGTCTGTTTATTCCAGTCTCCCCTCCAGCCACAGCAGATGTGTGCCGGACGCCCGCTGCAGGGGCATTGCCAGTTTCTGGGCAGACCCACACCAAGGGAGGGTCTCCCTTCCCTTCCCTGTACCCTCCTCCTTCTAAGGGTGATGTCAAGGTGACCCCACAGAGAAGCAGAATGCATCTTTTAGCCCTTCCACTGCTCCCTTCTGGAAGGAGAAACAGGTGCCCTCTTAGAGATCACGGTCCCTGCTTGCATCCTTGGTTGAATCCGAGAAAGTGTAGCTAGTGGCCTTGGCAAGACCTCCCAGGGCTGTGGGCTGACGGGGAGCCTTGTCCAGGATCTTGGCTGTTTGAATTGGCAGCCTGCCCAGCCATTGCCCATCATTGTGCATTTGGGTGTCTTCCCATCATGCTGGCCGAACGTGATGAAGGGGTAGACTCAGAAGAGGCCGGAGAGGTTCCCTATTGAGATGGAGGCCTAGGAGACCATGGCCTCCCGGGAGGCATGTGCTGTGCATGTATGTTCAGCCACGGTAGTTTCTGGGTTGGAGTTTAGAGCCCTGCAGATGCTCCCGGGATTGTCAGCAGGCTCCAAAAAGGCTATGGATCTCGTTTAAATTTACAGTTTTTGAGCCCACTTGCGGGGAGAGGCCAAGCAGTGCTGACTGTTCACAGTTGGAAAGGGTGGGCTTCACTGAGGGGTCTCAGGTGGTAGATGGCTCCTAGGCTTGCCTGACTCAAGGTCTCCATTGCCCCTCCAGTTACCCATTGGCACTGTCTCTGCCACCCCTTTCATCATCTCAAGTCTTAGCTTTGCTGCCTCCGACCTGCAGCATGGTAGCCTTTAAAATGGGCTGTCTTCTGAGCAACTCTGAGCAACAGAAGCTTTTGACTCTTCCTTCAGGACTGTTAATCCCATTTTAGGGTTGAGAACACTGAGGCCTCCTGAGAAGGCTTAGTGAATCTCCCATGTCACACAAATCTAGGAGCAAAGCCAGTGTCAACAACATCAAGTCCAAGGAGGGTGGGCTGGGGTCCTGCATGTGGCAGGGTGTGGCAGATGAGGTGCCCCCTAACGATCCTGTTCATCCTTACAGCCCTGCTGTCCTCCTGGTGTGAGGAGCTCGGCCGCCTGCTGCTGCTTCGACACCAGAAGAGCCGCCAGAGCGACCCCCCTGGGAAACTCCCCATGCAGCCCCCCCTCAACTCCATGAGCTCCATGAAACCCACTCTGTCGCACAGGTGAGTGGGTGTGTGCCACAGAAGGGCAGGGGTCAGGGCTGCTCAGCTGGGTGCTGCAGGTGGGAAGCATCTACACAGCTGTGAGGACATTACATTTTCTAAGATGCAGTGTTTGCAGTCCTCGTGGGTGAGGGCTGTTTCTCCCTCTTCACACAGAGGATAAAACTGCTGAGTTTACCCAGCCTGACTGCTTTGGCCCTTTGGTGAGGGCTGTTTCTTCTTTAGGTTCTAGGCTTTTGCAGAAAGTTAAAAATCCTGAACTCCAGCCTTTGTCTCTTTCCTGCAACCGCCCATCCCCCCAAAAAAACCAGGGGCTGCCAAGGCCTCAGGAAGGCCATAGGGTGGGTGATCTCACCCTGAGATGGGGACAGAGCCAGCCCAGGCCGACCACTCTGGACCCTTAAGAGGTGGACCAGGCCCGCCAGAAGCCTGGAGTCCTAGGCAGGGTGGGCAGAATAGTAGGTTTTCCAGGCACCAAGGCATTGTCCAGCTTGCCCTGCACCAGCTTCAGGAGGAACACGTGGTCAGGACTGGCAATTCCCCCAGTTAATTATCTCGCATGTCCCTTGCAGAGCTGGGGATGCTCACTCTGAGCTCTCTGCAGGCTGACCCTGGAACAACAGGGCCTGTCACGCTGTCTGCTCTCGCTGTGTGTGTCCCCGCTAATGATCAGGATGGGCATTTGCAGTCAGAGCTCAGCTCTCATTATCCAGCCTGACTGAGGGAGGATAATGAGCCTCAGAGCCTCAGAGCTCTGCCAGAGCACGCTGCAGGCAGACCTGGGTCACACCATCGAGGCGCTGCCGGGAACTCTGGTGTCAGCCACGCTTTATAAATCGAATTAGAGGCTTGTTGACTTTCAGAGCCAGAAAGGAGCTTAGCACTCATCGTTTCCAGTGGCCTGCCTGTACAGGATTGCCCCTGACATGTGGCTACCCGCCTCGGTCAGAAGCACTTTGTTCCAAAGCAAGCCCACCACCACCCAGGGCACTGCCTCTCTGGACCCTGGGTCTGGCTGCTGACAGCTCCAAGCCTCCATGCCACAGCAGTATTTCTTCCCGGGGTTGGCTTGTGTGCAGGGTAATTTTTCATGGAGCAGGACTTTGTAGGGCATTTAGCATCTTGGTCCCTGCCTATTCGATTTTTCTGATGATTGCCTCCTTACCCCCAAGCACTGTAACAGCAAAAGCTCCCTCACATGTTTGAGGGGGCAACACCCTTGGTTAAGAACCACTGCTCTAGAGAGCAAGATCTGCCTTCTACATTCAACCCCTGTTCCTCCTTCAACTAAAACCCACAGGTCAACTCATCTGAACCCAGCTGTGGAGCACAGGGTATGGTTGAATTTAACTCAAGCAGCATTCTTTGTAGTTACCCACGTGAAGCATTAACTTACTCATTCTGGCCCCAGCCGTCTGTCCCTCCAGAATCATCCTGCCTCTCATCATCTCACATAGAAGCATCTCAGCTTTCTCTCCCCGAAGTATTTCAGTAAAGTCGTTGCTGATGACGGGACAGAGCCCTGCAGCTCCTCACTAGAGACCTGCCTAAGACCAGCTCGACTGTGATTGTGCAGGCCACAGAGTGCCACAGGCCTGGACCGTGGCCAGCCCTTTGCCAGGTCGTCCTCTGAGTTGAGCACAGGCATGAGATTATTCAACCCTGGGGTTAAATAGAGATGAGGCGTGTCTGTGCTCAATTAACTGGTTGGGGCTATTTGGTGAATAAGACTCACTGGCACAAAATTAGGAGCCACAGATCAAGGCAGTGTTAGGGTTAGTGGACAGGCAGACTGGACCTTGGTGTTCCAAAGGAGGAAGATGGGCAGGACTGACTGTCGGTGCCTCCCTAAAGGATGAGTGATCTTGACCTTGAAGTACTTAGGCTGAGAGTGGGCAAGTGCATTCTGTGAATGCAAACTGACTTCCTGAGGAATGTTGTGGGCTAGAGAGCCACTAACCAGCACCCGGGGCCCACAGCCTCTGCTACCACTGTGGCTTCAGATCCTGTGTAATTCCAGCAGTACGGCAGAGAATGCAAAGCAAGTGCCTGACAGCTTGAGGACCAGTCTGGTATTTTCTGTTTGGGATTTAGGTGGCCTGTCAGAGACAGGAGGCTGTGTTGGCTAGAAAATTTGTTGAGTATGCTGATGGCTGACCATTTGGTTCCGTGAAACCTCCTCAAGAAAGAAGTGAGGTGACGGGCCTTCTGCACAGTTGGAACTAGAAGGGAAACTAGGCCCAGAGAGGGAATGTTACTTGCCTAAGAATACACAGCCAGTGAGGAGCAAAACAGGGCATTAAACAGTGTACACCACTGTGCTGTTCAACTGGTCCATCAAGGTGGATGCAGTGGTATCTGGTTGTCTAAGCTGATTTGGAGGAGTTTTCTGGAAGAGGGTCATGTAGTGTCCGATCTACTCACTGTTTCCCATTTTCTAGTGAGGCAGTTGGAAGTGAAAATCATCAGTTGAACAAGGCCAGAGCCTATGTCCTATCTCCTAAGCCCAGGGCTGTTCCGAGGACACATCATGGTCGGGTGATTAAAAGTTAGCTGGTGTTGGCTCGGTGCCTGTGGCTCAACGGGCTAAGGCGCCAGCCACGTACACCTGAGCTGGCGGGTTCAAATCCAGCCTGGGCCCGCCAAACAACAATGACGGCTGCAACCAAAAAATGGCCGGGTGTTGTGGCTGGCGCCTGTAGGCCCAGCTACTTGGGAGGTGGAGGCAAGAGACTCGCTTGAGCCCAGCAATTGGAGGTTGCTGTGAGCTGTGATGCCACGGCACTCTATCCAGGGTGACAGCTTGAGGCTCTGTCTCAAAAAAAAAAAAAGTTAGCTGGTGTTTCTTTGTAACCTATATCAATTTCCAAA